>MU127798.1:261925-295761 GCA_014904975.1 Marasmius fiardii PR-910 | reverse complement strand
AGAGCCGCCATTTCAGCATCATAAACTTCTGCTCTTCTCCCGAGGCCTAGCATTCGGTATTCGATTTCCTGTCCTTTGTGGTATAGAGCTACGCCAGCCCCGACTGCTGGGAACCCTCCCTTCTTCATTAGCGATCCATCCGAGTATACGAGGATATGCGTGCCCTTCAAGGCCTCTTTCGTTTAAGTTTACGCGACCATTGCTTATACACCGCCAACCATCTAGAGGTTGTGGTTTTCTGTCTTTGTAGCAGATACATGCCTTCGAATCATGCACTGACTGGGTCGTAATTTTGGCTTGTTTTTATCATAACGACCTGCCCTCGAAAGTCTAAGTGAGTACCACCACAACTCCGCTACGCATGTATGAAATTACACTCACAGTGGTGCTGTTGGATTTCATAACTATATAGCACATTTCAGTGCAAGATCACGACGTTAAGGTACTGGATATGCACACGATTATGATACGGGCTCCTCTGGACGTACGGAGACGCTCACGCGTAGAGTTCGTTGAATCGTTACCGTGTTCGTTACTTCTATTTACGAGCACACACGAAGCAGAACTCAACGCCCGAATATCCCTCGCCTTCACACTCTTGCCGATACTTCTCCAGCAACTCGTCAAATTCTTTTTCATCTTTCACAATTCCAACCTCCAGCACCCGGTTCTTCAAACCAGAGATACTTTGTATGTTTACCTTCAGAGCATCGAGACCTACCTCTCCGCCCCATTTCTTCCCCAATCTGGGACCAGGTTTCACTTCTACACAGATATCATGGAACCCTGCCTCCGAAACCATCCGTGGAAGTTGATTAAAGACGTCTTCTAAATAACCAAATTCCTCGATGGAAATCTCGAGAACCCGATCAAATTTTCGCGCTGAAGATTCAGGGGAACATCCAGCGGAGTAGACTCGAGACAATGAACTGGGTTCTGCGAGTTGTATATTTCCCCCAGGCTTCGTAACACGGTAGAGTTCTGCCAGGTTTGTGCGCCACGCAGGTACAGACAAGCTCGCGACTAGTTGTCTTTGGTTTACCAGGTCGAACTTGTTGGTCCAATCCTCGGGCAAGGCGGTCACGGGATATACCGAGTGGTGAACGTTATCAGGAGCTAGGTCATGTCGAAAGAGAGATGACGATAGATCTATCGCGTGCAGAGAGACGCTCCGCGGAATTTCTTTCGAAAGGGCAAGGATCCAGCTACCTTCAGTAGACGTTCAGGTGCGATCACAATATGACCTTTGAAGCGGGACTTTTCTCACCTGATCCAGTACCTGCGTCTAGTATTGCGCCAGAAGTGGGGATGGTAACCCCGGGGCGAACGATAAGATCGAATCCCCAGTGCTTATAGTAAACCTGAAAATAAAAATCGAGCCTTGCGCCCAAGGACCAAAAGTTTAGCCCGACGTGAGGATGTAACGACTCGATAAAGTCCACCTGTTGCTCTCGACTTCATCATATCTTTGCATGATGTAGTGCGTTTTGGGAAGGTCCCTTGCGTCTCCCGCCTCGATGACTTCCGAAGCACTTGCTGAAAGTTTTCCAAGCTGTCGACGAACGTTAGGAACCATCAGGTCTTTTCGGTCGCGAAAGAGCATACCATCATTGTAGTACTAGGCTGGCTGACTACCGACGAGAGACTTTGAAGGGCTGAGATGGGTTAGTGGAATCGATGTCCGTTCTACTGCAGAGGCTGATGCTTTTATCGGACTTACCAGTCGGACATGTGAACACAAGCAAAGGGCGTTTCTGTTCCCACTCACGACCGGGAGAAGTTGCCTGGGGTAGTGGGGCAAATTCTTTGCAAGACCTATTGAGTTATTATTATTGGGACCGACATGTGGAATACGTGCCTCTTTATCATTCAGGGCCAAGGTGAGAGCTACTGCTTTTGGTACAACAAGTTGTGATGGTTATGTAGTTTTCGACTCTCTAGATCTCGAGGGAGTTTCTTTATCTTGAGCGGAGTGCAACTGCAGAACAGCGAGTCGAGTTTCCCACTGCCAGGGAAGTTCAGCTGTTCATTCCAAAATTATTTTTCGGAAAATGTGATAGTTCGCCAGGTTAACAAGACCCTCGTGCTTTTGCAATGCTCCCGCACGATGATATCAGTTGTCTTGAAGTTGGGAGCGATTCGCCAATCTCCAGCCTTCGGATGTCGCATCGTCCATTCCCATATTCTTTCGGGACTGAGAGCAGTGGACCATGTTTTCCTTCCGAGTAACTTTCCTTTGGTAAGTATCAATGATGATAGCCTGGCCGCAACCGAGTCTGAAGAAGGAGGATAGATCGTTGTGGAGGCGGTAATTTAGTGGCAGGTGGAAGAAGTGGGGTGAGGTGTTGAGTTACAACTTTGCCCCTGAGGTACGTAGTCGGCCCCCGGGACTTGAGCGGAACACTAATGCGGGACCGATTTTCGATATGACAATCATCTTTGGCGGACGTCACCAACAGCGCGCATAAGTGTCCTGTCGTATCGATGAATCCATTTCATATTCGAAGCCACTGGATACAGAGAAATTGTCGGACTGGGTGACCACCCGTGAGTGAGGACTTCCTGGCAATTTCTGTAACTAACGATCGACAAATTGCAAATTCACCTGATAGGTGAAGCCTTCACAACATTTAGAGAGGGGAGGTATATTAGGAAGTAACTCCGGTCGGCTAACATACTGCAGGAAATTGTGGGTCGAATATTTGACGATTGTCGCGGGTAGTGAAAACTCGTTGCTTTCGGGAATCGTCAAGCTCCCTGCTCTCCCTGCATTCACGACGGTTCCGGAGAGAAAAAGCACCCACCCGTTTCGGCGTTTGCTAAGGATGAGTCAAGTATGTTCTTCGCTACAAACGTCAACTTTTCAGCGCTCCCGGACGCGATTTCAACGCGACTTTGACATGTATGGTTACCAGCATATCAGATTTATGTATACCCAACGTATACTTGTACTAGGAACATTGAAATCATGCCACTGGAACTTATTTGGACCCCTGAAACAAGGGGATGGGTCCTAGGCCTGTCAGTTTTCCATAATGTGGTACGGTCGTATTTTCAGAGATCTTTTTGTAAAAAAATAGACTGATGGATGAGAAAATTCATGATAATCAACACAGCAAGAATGATAGATATTAGATGGGTAAACAATAAGTGAGGGGTAAAGCGCGGTAAAGCGCACGGGCTATTGCCGTGATGATGAGTAGCCGAAACAGGGACCTTTTGTTTGCTTGTTGTGGCCGCGTGGCGGCATCGGGGATCTTTCTCATAACAACCGCCAGCGGTCAACATCTCCTCATTGACTCCCGAGTCGTCTCTCTTCCATCTTTTCAATCCTTCAACCTCGTCTCTGATCACGACCAAAGTCCATTTCGTCGACGTCCAGTACAACGAAGCTTTTAAATTCTCTTCAGTTGTACTAGACCGGCAGGTTCCGCTGGTCTTGTCTAGCACCACCAACCGTCGTTTTTGTTGTTGGTTTTTCTAGCAACTTGGCTCGACGTCAGGACCAAATTTCTACAGGTTCAGAAACACAACGGATTTGTACAAGTTTCGAAACAAAAACTCCTTAATTCCTACCCATTTTTCATCGTAACCCCACATCTTTCTATTTCAACAATGAGTCTTCGTCAACCCAGTCCTAGTCCTTCTCCTGGACCCAACGATAATGTTCAGAAGAACCAAGCTGCTCGCCAGTCTTTGGGTCCAGCTGCTAGGCTTGCCCCAGCTTCTCCGAGGCCAGGTGCTGGTTCAGGTGCTCGCCCTACGAGCGAGCTTCTAGGAGGATCCAGTGGTTATCAGTCAACTCCTGAGGGTGAGTACTTTCCAGGATTCTGGATCCCAGCACTGGAGTAATAAAATTTGCTTGCAGCTGAGGCCCTCGACCAATGGTTCGAAAACCTGCAAAATTACGAAGCTACCCTAGAGGAAATGGCTGCTGCCTCTTTAGATGTTAATTTCAAAGAAGAACTTTCTGCCATCGAGCAATGTGAATAATTTGCCTTTTTATGCCTACCGTCATGGTGCTAACGATTCCAACAGGGTTCAAAGTTCTTTCAGAAGCCGAGCGCACAGCCGCTCTCTACAGTCTTCTTCAACATTCGACCCAAGTACAAATTCGTTTTTTCATCACCGTTTTACAACAGATGGCTCGTTCTGATCCGATGACTGCACTCCTTAGTCCTGCTATGGGTGAGTAACTCACCTAAACCCTACCTCCCCACCCATCTGATAACTTTTCACCGTTCACAGGTTCGATGCAAAGTCAGATGGAAGCTAAACTCGCCACTCTCAAGTCCCCTGGTTTGAAATCGAACATGCCTGCTTCCCCCACCGCCCGTAGTTTTGGCAGCGGGCTTGGAGGAGGTGCTGGTAGTCGCCAATCTCTAATCATAGAGAGCCCGCAATCCAACTTCCTTTCTCCAGATTCAGCCGCGAACACTTCTGGCTCATCAGACCCAGCAGCTACCCTCGCTCAGCAACGTGCCAAGTTCAAAGCGAGCAACGCCGCGCACAGAATCAGTGCACCTGTTCTCGCCGGCACCGGAGAAGGAAGAACCACCGGCACATGGGGCAGTCAACTTGGCCAAGTCGCCGAATCTAACTCGACGTCTTCGAACGTAACCACTAATGGTAGCGTTCAAGAAATTGTCGTACCTTCGTCCTCACGTCCCAAGTCTACAGAGTTCAGTGGAACTCTTGGTTCTCCCCGCCCCTCTGGTGGCGATGCCAATGTCTCTACAGGAGGCGACAGCTGGGCTAGCATGGTCAACACTCCTTTGATCCCCATGTTCCAAAAAGACAACTCTAGGCTCAACCCCAGCCTCGATTCGGCTGCTAACAAACTGAACGAATGGCAAAGCAAGACTGCTGCACCTGGTGTACCAAGGATGGGAGATCCAACCATTCACAGGCGTGTGCCCAAGAGCGGCAGCAGTGCCACCGGAAACGCTTCAGAATATGACGATAACGCAAATAGTCCACTTTCCGCTCAGGGACAAACTGGACAAGGTCATCAGAACAAGAGAAATGCTGGCGGCTGGAATAACAACGCTGCGGGGGCAAGGAGCCCGGCGCTCTCGAATACGTCCTCGAACCGCTTTAACAACAACCCTAATGACGATGCTGCAGCAGCAGCAAACTTGATGAATGGATTGACGATGCAGATGCAAGGCTTAGGATTGAACCCTAATGCGTTCAATGGAATGGGAGGTATGGGAGGTATGGGGGGTATGCCTGGTATGGGTGGAATGGGTGGAATGAATGGAATGGGAAGTCCTGGTTTGGGTGGTATGGGTGGTATGCCTAATCTGGGAGGCATGCCGTTCAATTTGAACTTGCTTAATGCGATGGGGATTTCACCTGAAGCACAGATACTCGCTGCGCAAATGGCAGCTGCTGGAGGATTTGGAGGTGCTGGTGCGCCCGGATGGTTGGGTATGCAAGGAGCGATGGGTGCTGGTGGAATGGGTGGCCAGAGGAGGACTGCTAGTGTTCGTTCTGCTGGTGGTGCCGGTGGTGGAGCTGGCCGTCCTTCGAATTCTGGTGCGACGCCTAAAGGAGAGGATGATGTCGATCCTCAGCTTTTGAACGACATACCAGCTTGGTTGAGGAGTTTACGTTTGCACAAGTATACACCTAACTTTGAGGGAATGAAGTGGCAGGATGTTGTTGTGATGGATGAAGCGCAGTTGGAAGCGAAGGGTGTTGCGGCGCTCGGGGCTAGGAGGAAGATGTTGAAGACCTTTGAGTTGGTTAGGAAGAAGATGGGCATTGAGGGTGGACCCATGGTGGTGCCTTGAAGGACGATTTCGAAATGCTCAGCGCCTACGGTTAGAATACCAGAAACCAGTTCCCTCTCATATGGTATTTATAAAGATTCCCATCTCATTCATTTCTCAATGTCTGCGGTTTCCATCTTCTCGCCCCTGTTCCCCCTTTTGTTTGCCACTGCACTTTTTCCCCTACACTCGTTTAATCTCTCCATATTTTCCTCCCTGAACTTTACTTCTCTTTCCGAAATGTTAGCTCCTTCCTACCATAAACGATCTTTACCGCGAGGTGCTTTCCGTTCTGTACTTCGCTCGTCGGCTTTTTCGGAGTTTTTGCCTGTATTGTTGAACATTTCGCACCTATGCTAAACCTTTCTTATGATTCTATTGGGGCTATGGCTGTTATAAGTAATGAAGAATATCAAGATTCAACAGTCCAAACACGTCCCACATGTTCAAGTTGTTGTTTGGCGTCTCCGTCCGTCGGCAACCGTAACTGATGCCGATACCATCACCATGTCCCCAACATCATACAACTATCCACCAAATCCAGCGTCCGAGCCAAGTCGCCGCAGATTCACAACGATAGAAAATGCAGAGTCCGGGGGGTGAAACTCCCGTTGTGTGGGTCCACGATAGCCATCAATGCCTCTAAGGTATGAGAAGTCATTGTTACTTACTCCTTTAACCCGGCTCAAGCTGTCATCCACAGGTAGTCTATTGTCCTTAACAGGCTTTGGCCAAAATTGGTCTGCAATAGAGGTGGCCTTTATTCTTGTGGCTGTTTGTGCATAACCGAAGGAGTATTTAAGGGTGCTGAAAAAAGGGCCACACCACTTGTCATCCAACGAGCCTCACAGTCGAAAACCACTTATTTGACCAACTTTTCTTATGACGGCCAACGACGTCGCTCCTTGCCCTCATCCCAAGGCTAAAGAAATCAAACCTCTCTTTCTTGGGCTCTATAACTCGGATTCCGATGAAAGGTCCACTCTAGCTTCCACCACTCGCGGCCCCACACCTCTAGACTCAGCGTCTAGCTCCCCAAGGTCGGCGCTTTCGATACCTTCTCTCATCCACACCGACCATGACAGGGACACGGGAACAGATTCTTTTTTCTCGGTGGCGTTCTCGGAGTGCGATGAGGACCGTTCCGAACTCAGGGTTGGGGAAGAAGACACAAAAACATATCCTCCTAGACCACATTCACCTTTGCTCTCTTCGAAATATGCACAGTCATCAGACGATCTTGACCTCCTTCCGATCACACCCATCTCAACGAAATTTCCTTCACCCCCAGAATCTGTTCGCAAACTGGTGATCGCTCTGATCGACAAAGCCGAACAAAAGAGTCTGTGGTATGATAAGTTGGTCTCTGGCGCGTCCTTGGATATCAGCTACCAATCCAAAGCCGAAAATGCACCATACTTGGATGAGTTGAGGTATTCGTACGCGTTGGGGATCGTGAAGGTACTCCACATTTGGGATGATAACAATCTGACGACACTGGCGCAAGATTTGATTTGGTGTGCTATTGAACCCCAGCCACAGAGCTACTTGTCGCTGCGGGATATCAAACGGGTCACGTTGTTTGCGAACGCACTCAAGTCGGCGTTTCTGGAGGTACGGGGAGAAGATGCGTTTGGTCGTTTTGTTAGAGCCTTGGTGAATACTGCTGTCGTGACTTTTATGGGAGCTTGGAATATCGATCATGAAGTGAGTACTAAGGCATGGCAAAAGTCGTCGTCTAACTTGATTTTTTTCGATTAGAAAAACGCGATCCTTTACAACCACTATCTCGCACTACACGTTCAAGCTACGATACGTCTTACTGCATTCATCGGAGACTTGTATTTCTGTGGTCTGATGAACCATATCTGCTTTCGTTCGTGTTTTTTTCAAGTTTTAAATCGTTTGAGTGACACGTACGAAGCTGTTATGGCTCTTCGTGTCCTGATCGAAGTGATCGGGAAGGACAAATCACCGTTTTGGGAGATGGAGTATGCGAACCAGCTTTTGCATGCTGGTAGTAAAAGTTTGGAGAACTGTGGGGTTGCTTGTAATTGTTTGAGGCAGAGTGGGGTTACGGAGAGACCTGATTTTTGGGAGGGAGTGAAAAGGTTTAGGAATCAGTATGGGACGATGTTTTATGGGATGGTTATGAAGGGCGGTACGGGTGGAATGAAGAGTTGGACACTCTCCGAGGGTGTTTCTCCTGATGTGGTTGACGCGGAGATTAAGTTTGTGCTTGTACAGATGGGAATGGGAAAGTAGGTAATTTTGCAATTTGAACTCTGACTTTGAAACCTTTGTTGTTTCTCGTTGCATTTACGTTGGTGTTCACAGTGTTATTTCAAGTTTCTAATGCCTACATGGTGCTCGTCTGATGGTTTCATCTGGATTAATCAAACTGTGGTGCTCAACGGAAATCCTTCTACGGAGTGAAAAAGGTATGTTTTTCATGGCACCAGGTAGAGTCGACTAGGCCATTCTGAATTAAGTAAGATAATCGCTGATCATGATCTCAATGTCCACAGACCCGTCGTGCAGAGGAGTTTTGTTCTTCCGAGTCACTGAATGAGTGAGTGAAGTGTCAGTGAGACGATGCCGTAAAGGAGCAATCGGAAACAGCCTTTCAAGTTTCTCGTTAAATATCCGGTGTCGGTGCCATTAGCTTACATAGACCGGGTTCTACTCGACCGACGAGGAAGCGTTCGGACGGGCGTCCTGTGTCGCCCTCGGATGGTATATTCCTAGGCAGAATGAAAGATAAGAATAACTCCTGAGAAGATAAACACTCCTCGATGATAAGAAAAGAGGGTATACTCACAGATATGAACACGATACCTGTAAATCGATGAATGGATGAACAGTGCCGCTATGGAGTCCCGCCCTCCCCTAAAGATACGAGGATGGGATTCACACTACTGATAAATCGATAACTCCTTAGTGCAGTAATCAAAATTCATTCAGTCGGTTTCAGTTCGGAAAGGGAGAGATAAGGACTGAAAGTTTGCTAGACTTTCGACATGCCTTATTTCGCTCCCCCTCTTCATAGAATCTTCACAGCCGTCGCTCACATACTAGATTTGTGCAAATGTGGCGCCCCCTCGGATAAAACTTGAATAGACGGTTGCTTATCTCTTCGAGGACCTACTTCCTTATCAGGGATTGGGTCATTGAATATACTTATCTCTGATTAATTTACAGGAGGGTCCTTGTCCTTTGTCCGCGTGCTCCGAAGGGCGAGCTGCAAAATACAAAAAGGGAATTCCTCGAAGGAATGGTCAAAGCAGAAGCGCTGATTTCTTTTTGGTGGGTAGGACATGGTGCAGTGCGGAAGTCTGTAAACTGTCATGGTGGATATAGGGCAAGAGGGGTCAGAGGATCGAAATAACGTAGAGTTGAGCTCCATATCGAATTATGCATGTCGGATGCTGGACTGTCAAAGCAAAAGCTCCGTTATAAACGGCGAAGATGAGTGCGGATAACACTCGGCAACGTTGGTGGCCTCAGATAAGCGTATTCTCGAAATCGTGTCAGCTCGGAAAATAAATGGCCGATTGGGCGGACGGTTGTATGATGTGGCGTGACAGAGGACGACCATTGGCCCGTAACGTCGACGACGATACTAATTCGGAGCGGCCGGTTAAAAATTTGAAAATCGTTGGGGAGGATTGGATCTTCTGGGGACTCCGAGGGATTTCTTACTCTGCCAAGGGCAGAAACCAGGATGACTACAGGTTGTTACAGGTTACCAGGATGCGCTTGTAGGAAAGCGGCATCGTCTGACCGCGACAGGTTTATTCCATGCTCGGATGGAACCTCAAGGTCCGGTTTACCGATGTGGCGGCTCGGAGACCTAATAACTCTTTGCCAACTCCGTGAGCTTCAGGGAGAGAAATAATCGAGAAACAAACGTACTTTGAACCTCCTCCTTCAACTCCCTGAGAAAAAGAAGGACGAGTTCTCCATGATAGCGCCCCTGCGGGAAAATTCAAATTCATTTACCAGTTGGGGCGTCGATCCGGGGTATGGGGTAAAGCCATGCTTCGGCTTGGACACAAACCCACAACCAGTGCGACATCATTTCCTGACCCGAGCTCAGAGACGTTGCAGTCTGTGATTGGAGATCACTGCGGAAAGGCAGGGCAGCAAGTGTCACAAACATGGCTAAGATCCGTCGGAAAGGGCGGCCTGAAAATAGTAGCCATTTTGACATGCATAACGCTTAGAATCCCTTGGTTACACCGCGTCGGGCTCCGGTTGAGTGTTAAAATTACACCATGAGCTCAAATTGGGCACATCGATGGGAGTAAACCTTCGTCCCAAATCTCTTGGATCACCGTGGGATGAATCCTCCCGGATTTTAGGGCGCGAAAACGAGGGCTTTGGTGTTTTTTGAAATAAATTTACGAAATATTCAAGTAGTTACGCAAAAGTTGCGCGTATTTCACCATCCGGGTCATGCCAGTATTGAGCTTGAAAACGTTTCTGAGAGAAATCTAAGAATAATTACGCGTATATTTTTATGGACGAACGTTACTCGAGAGTCGTAAAAGCTTCCGTGAAAGTAATTCGGGAGCGGCCACACTTTTTGTCCGATGATATGCGGAATTGACCGAGATGGTCCGTGCACCCTATATAAGCCAACGCTCGAGGTTACCTTTCCCCAATACTTATCTCCCCAGTAATGTCCCCCTCTAATAATCTCTCAGTTCTCTCTCACTCCCGTCCGGGAGCTGAGAGATCGGATTCAGCCCAGAACGCCCTTCTTCACAAAGTTGCTAATCAACCAGGTTACACCACACCTATCTTCAAGGGAAAGGAATCGCAGCGCGCCGCGGTTCAGAAGCTCATCGCTTCCAAGGGTTTCGTCCCACAGGAGCTGGTAGCCAACGAAGTCAACTGGTTTTACTCCCATCTGGGCATCGATGACACCTACTTTGCCAACGAGAACGAGAACGTTATATGCGATCATATCATCGCGCTCTTCGGTGCCAAGATTCTAGCCTACACGAAGCATGATCCAACCCAGCTCACCATCGACCTCGAGAAGATAGAAGAGGGAAAAGGCGCAACTTTTATTCATACGAGTCCACCAGGGTTGACAGTGACTGAGGGTCCTGGAGCAACCTGTGAACCGAGGTATGCACATCCACTAGTTCTTATCGAGCAAACCCCCCAATTTACATCGATCTCGTCGTGATCCGTAGAATTGACCAACTCTTTTTGGACAATTCCACGCCCGAGGACGCATATCGTCTCGAAACTTTCAGATCGGCTGGTTCTGTATCTGCAACTGCATCGCAACAACTTCGATGCTACTTCGTCACCAAGTGTGTTTTCCCAGAGGATCGTAAGGGACAGCAGGATCCTCAGGGCAGAGGAACCGACATTCGAAGTGTCAGTGACAAGGCGTTCTTGGACAAGGCAACCGAGAACACGCTCGATATTTACCAGAAAGTGTGTAATGTCGCGCCAAACCCCTTTACACGTTCTGATTTTCTATTTGTGGCTTATTAGGTGATGTGGTCTGTTGAAAAACGTTACGGCCCCGTCATCGAAGTATTTGAAGTCGAAGGAACGCGTGAACGACGATTGGTTATCGGGTACAAGATGGGTGGTACCTCGCACTTCTTCAGCGCGCTATCAAACCTGTACCACTATTATTCATTGTACTCCTCAAGGAAGTACGTTGGTGAGTAGGCTATTTGCTTTCATCAAGCCTTGCGCTCATTCATCATCCAGAACAATTCTCCAATGGCGTTACAATCATCTCCCTCTACCTTAACCCCATGCCGACTGGCGGTGCACCTCCCATCGAAAACTCAATTGTTCAGGTCATGAAGGAGGCTTCGTTGCTGTACTGCTTACCGGACAACCCGTTCTTTCATCCAGGCCAATCTACTCAAGAAGGGCCCAGCAGCAAGAAGAGTGGGAAGGAAGAAACGCATGCCGTGCAAGAGGCCACCTATGCTTGTAATGTTTCGCGTATCTATGGTTTACGTGTCAAGTCTTTCTGACCTTCGATTGACGTATCAGACTGTGGTTGGATCTTCGCACAACACTTCTGTAACCGACTCGGGTCTGCTTATCTTTCGCTCAAGCAAGTGTTGGATGAAAATGATCCAGCGCACGCAAGTGTCTTGAATGATATCAAGAGGAGATTTAGGGAGGAAACCTTCACAAGAGAGAGTATCATGAATGTTATCAGCAGCTACGAAGAATTGGTAAGTTGTACTGATTACCCTTTGCCTTCTCGCTCTCCTTCATATTCGAGGTTGTGCTCAATGTTGATTGCATCCACAGATCCGCCTTCTCTATGTCAACTTCGCAATGACTCACTATCCACCGGCTGAGAATGCGAACCTGATGCCAACGCTTTCATACCAACGTTTGCAAACTGTGCAACCGTTGAGCGATGAGGAGCTGTATGATCGTATTAGAAGGACCGTTACGAACAAGCACGATCTTCAAGTCTTGGAGAGCTTCTTGGTATTTAACCGGTAGGCTTCTTCCAGGATTCCTGATGATATAAACTAACGTTGTGTCCATACCCATAGTCATGTTCTAAAGACCAACTTCTACCAACCAACTAAAGTCGCGCTATCCTTCCGCTTGGCATCGGACTTCCTCCCAGAGGTTGAATATCCTACCAAGCCTTTTGGGATGTTCCTCATTATTGGTTAGTGTTTCGGTCTTGATGGTTCTGTTTAACACTCAGTTTTGTCCAGGTAATGACTTCCGAGGCTTCCACATCCGATTCCGAGACGTTGCTCGTGGTGGTATCCGTCTTGTCATGTCTCGAAACCGGGAGACCTACTCCATCAATCAGAGGATGTTGTTCGACGAGAATTATAACCTAGCTAGAACGCAGAATTTGAAAAACAAAGACATTCCCGAAGGTGGTGCGAAGGGTACTATCTTACCATCGTAAGTGTATGCCAACGCCGCTCTGTATTAGAGCTCTGATATCTTGTCATAGGCTTGGAGCAAACCCTCGTCGTTGCTTTGAGAAATACGTGGATGCGGTCATTGATTTGCTGATACCGGGTCATTCTCCAGGAATCAAAGAGTCCATTGTCGATCTCTTTGGCAAGCCTGAATTGTTGTTCTTCGGACCTGATGAGGGCACTGCTGATATGATGGACTGGGCTGCTCGTAAGTCCTCTCTTTTATCAGTCGCTTACCTTTGAATCCCGTACTCATTTGAATGTAGTACACGCTCGCGACCGAGGTGCCGAAACGTGGTGGATGTCGTTCACAACTGGAAAGAGCGCGAAGCTCCTTGGCGGCGTGCCGCACGATACTTACGGAATGACGTCGCTCTCAATCAGGCAATATGTCTTAGGTATCTATAAGCAGCTGGGTTTGAGAGAGAAGGATGTTACGAAGGTGCAGACTGGTGGGCCTGATGGCGATCTAGGATCGAGTAAGTCTAACAGAGGACTGCCCTTGGCGGGAACTGATCTTGTTCGTTGCAGACGAAATCCTCCTCTCATCAGACAAGACTGTCGCTATCATAGATGGATCTGGTGTCCTCGCCGATCCTCAAGGTCTCAACCGCGAGGAACTCATTCGTCTTGCCAAGTTGCGTGTACCAGTTGCAAACTTCAACTTGAGCAAGTTGAGCAAGGATGGGTATCTCGTGAAGGTGGAGGATCGGGACCTCAAGCTGCCCTCGGGTGAGGTTGTGCTTGACGGAACAGACTTCCGAAACGGAGCGCATCTTCGATACAAAGCGGATATCTTCGTGCCATGTGGTGGAAGGTAAGGTTGTTGAATGGAATATCTGTTGAAGTGTTGTTGACCCGACGCCCTCACCAGGCCAGAGGCAATCAATATTTCAAATATGAACGCTCTCTTCGATACAGATGGCAAACCTCACTACAAGTACATCGTCGAAGGCGCTAATTTGTTCATTGCGCAACAAGCTCGTCTATTCCTCGAGAAGAAGAAAGTTATCGTCTTCAAGGACTCGAGTACTAATAAGGGTAAATTTCATCTTTGTTCTCTTTCATTCCGTATCGCTCATCCAGGCGTCCATCTACAGGTGGTGTCACCTCGTCCTCCCTTGAAGTGCTTGCAGGGCTGGCCCTTTCAACGTCAGAATACACCGACCTCATGATTTTCAAGGACGGGAAACCCTCTGAATTCTATAAATCGTATGTTAAAGACATTCAACAAACTATCACTGAGAATGCAGCAGCCGAATTCTCGTGTCTCTGGCGTGAGCATACCAGGTGTCAAGGAAGCAAAACAAGGACTGCGATCTCAGATGAGTTGAGTCAGACTCTGAACGCGTTGCAGGCGGAGTTGGAGTTGAGCGATTTGTATGATGATAAGCCGAGCAGAGATGGTGTTATGAGGAGGGCTATCCCCAGGACTTTGGTCAACAAGATCGGACTGGATGTTCTCTTGCAGAGGCTGCCAGAGACGTACCAGAGAGCTCTGTTTTCGAGTTGGGTTGCCAGTCATTTCGTAAGCATTTCTTCTGTATTCTAGGTTCATCGCTTACACCTAGCGTTTCTAGATCTACAAGTACGGTGTGACTGCATCCAGCGTTGACTTCTTCCATTTCGCTAGAGATCTTTCCAAGTAGACTTCTTTCTGATGGATCCTCCCTCTCCCTGTTACTTGACTTTCGTGATTGCTTTTCAAATGGTTGTATATAGATTTGCTGGGAAGGTGTTGGCGCCGACAAACACACATTGTATAAAATTCCTAAACTGGGGAGAAGACGGAGAAATGAAAGAAAATCAAGTAGTCTACATCTTTGTAAAACCCTTTGTATCTGGGCTAGGAAAGCTCGGTTCAAGAAGGATTAATCGAACCTTTTTTTTGCTTTTTTTCTGCGATGAGAGCAAATTTGTACACGTATACAAGTGCAGAGTGTCGGAGTTGCTAGGCACTTATCGTGAATAATTTTAGCTTCTATGCCCTAATTGCGTGTGGATTTGGGCAAGAACTGTGCAATTATCGTCGAAATGACCAAAATAGTCTGAAAATACCCGGCAATAAGCCCAGTTCGGGGCGGAGTTGACGCTACGAGTAAGTAGCTCTTTTTTACACCGGTACCGGGATGTACCAAAAAAGGGTATGATATTACCCGGACTCCGATCCGCCCGATCCGTATGTGCGGAAAAACTCGCCAAATTGACCTAAGTAGGTACCAAAAATGGCCGAAATCGGGCAGTATCCCGGATTGAACATCGCATACGCCCCCTCCGTGACAAATTGCCATCAAAAGCAACGGAGACCGGTCAAAGCGCCCCCTTTTTTATGACGGATTTACACTCTGCTTACAGAAAATTAGAAGTCTACAACTCAGGCAATTTCCAGGCGGGATTCGGGGTCAAAAACCTCAAAAAGTTGTTCCTCGTTTGAAATCAATATTTCTTAGTCTTCCTTAGTTCCTTTAGCTCACAGTTGTCTCTGTACAATCAAATAGCACAGTTAAAGTAGCGAAAAAGACAGTACGAAGTGCCAGGAATGCAATTGTGGCGCCGGGCCTTGAAAATCAACTCTGCTAACCGGAAAAAGCCGATGACGGTTACGCGGCAAAACCAGTTCTTGGGTGCGTTGAGCCAGACAAAATTAAGCGACCAACCGCCATGCCGCCAGCCTTTGTCACCTATTCAGGACATCTATTTCTCCGAGTCCCAGCGACTGCCAACTCTTTTCAGCGGTAACGGTAAATTGATTGTCTCGGCGACTGCGGTAACAACTTACCAATACAATGCGTTGAGATATTATACCCGACTCCCTAGGCACTTCCTCCGGTTTATAAATTCAGAATGAACAAGCATCTATTACCTCTCAATCATGCTCTCTCATTCCTTCGATTCATTCGCGATAACGTCTCCTCTCATCAAAGGGATCTCGGTTGCAACTTTAGGGTTTGCTCTATTCAACCTTTTCAAGTTTGCAAGCCATTACTTGAGGACGGCGCACCTTCAAAGTGTACCTTACAGAGGATTCCTACTCGGGAATTTTGCCGACGCTCTCGACGATGTATGTACTTCACGAATCCTTCTTTTTCGAAACTGTGGACTGATAATTTTTTTTTTTTGCAGGATAGAGGTGCAATACATAACCGGTGGTTTGAACGGTACGGCAAGGTCTTCAGAGTTTGGGATGTATTCGGTGTGAGTTCGTGTGACATGTGTCTTGCTATTAGATCCTGAATTTGACGGGGACTCATGATCACAGGCAATAGATGTGATGATGGCGGACCTGAAAGGCGTCAGCCATGTTCTGCAAAATCCTGAGATTTATGAAAAACCTGATGTTACAAGATATATGTTGTCCCGGATCACTGGACATGGTGAGTCTGGTATCTCGGTTCTCATCACATACGCTGAGTCGGTAATGTCCAGGGGTCCTGGTCACTGAAGGAGACAAGCATAAGAAACAGGCAAGTTACTTTCCCTAACTTCCTGTATGAGCAACTCACACGATTTTCTCACAGCGAAAGGTCATGGTATGTCCAACAACCTGTCATCATGCATCGGAACACGAAATCAAATATGAATTGTACAGAATCCAGCGTTTGGTCCCAGTCAGATCAGGGCGCTCACAGACATCTTCATTGAGAAATCGATAGAAGTGCGTTTCCCGGTGGCAAGGTAGCAGGAGATTTGGTTCTGAATCATTTTTGCCCCCCTCGCCAGCTTCGAGACATATGGATTTCACATATCGAGAAGGACGGCTCAACCGCTCAAGTTGACGTGGTGCCGTGGCTAAGTCGAATGACTCTGGATGTGATTGGACTCGCCGGTCAGTAGATAGGCTCCATTTCTATATATGGGACAACTTCATACCTTCGTGTCATAGGATTCGACTATCAGTTCAGTGCACTGTCGGGAAAGCCCAACGAACTTAACAAAGCATTCTCGCACATATTTTCACCTGGAAATCCTCTTACCCCGTATCTAATGTTGAAACTATTGCTTCCCCCCCTCCGTTCGTTGGTGAGCGCCGTTTATTCAATTTCACTAGTCGAATTAGACGCTGATTTTTCCCATGCAAACTGGAAGCCTGAAGTAGATACGACTTTCCGTCAAGCTCAAAGTACGACTTCGCGTATCGCTAGAGATCTTCTGCGTCAAAGGAAAAACACGACCAGCGAAAAATCCGGGAATCGGGACCTCCTTTCGTTGTTGGTCCGATCCAACATCGACACCGATCTTCCGGATAACCAACGCATGAGCGACGACGAGGTTTTGGCCCGTAGGTGTATACTTGATATGTTTCTTTGTGTATCCTTGTCTGAAAAATTGGATATCGCTAGAGGTACCGACCTTCTTGGCTGCTGGTCATGAAACGACGAGGTACGACTCGTTCGATTCTCCGTAATTTCCAGTCCTGATAGCCCATCGTGATATTCTTGACTTGTAGTACTTCTACGACATGGGCTATATACCTCCTCTCGATGTACCCCCAGACTCAGATTCGACTTCGTGAAGAGCTCCTATCGGCTGTCCCAACTGATACACCGTCAATGGAACAGCTTAATGCTCTACCGTATTTAGACGCTGTCGTTCGCGAAACTCTCCGTTTATTGGCACCTGTTCCAGCTACCCAGCGGATGGCTATGAAGGACGATGTGATACCACTGGATGAGCCATTTATAGACAGATATGGTCGCAAACATGCCGTGTTAGAGTGCGTAGATTTCCTTCCCCTCTGTAACTTCAGAATGATTTTTACGAGAGATTATAGGGTGAAGAAAGGACAGCAGATTCAAATTCCAATTTTGGGTATCAACAGGGATAAGACCTTATGGGGTGAGGACGCGGAGGAGTTCAAGTGAGTTGGAATTTCCTTTCTCTTTTGTTGATGAAGAATAAAGACGCATATATACTGTTTAGACCGGATCGTTGGCAAAATCTTCCAGAGAGTGTGAACGGGATTCCAGGGGTGTGGGGAAACATCATGACTTTCCTTGGAGGATCGCACGCCTGCATTGGTTGGAGATTTTCTCTCGTTGAGTGAGTCATCATGTTCCCCTCCTCCTCCTTTCGACGTGAAGTAATTGGGCTCATAACCGCCTCGGTTCGATAGGATGAAAGCACTGCTATTTACGCTCATCCGCGCGTTCGAGTTCGAGCTAGTTGTACCGAAAGAGGATCTATTGATCAAGAGGGGCTCTGTTGTGAATCGTCCTGCATTACGGGGTCGGGAGGATGAGAGTCAGCTACCGGTTCGGATTAGATTGGTGGGGAGCTAGATTCGCGGAAAGGTTTGAAGTGACGGACAGTGTAGTACATACCATGTAAGGCCTTCCTAATTTTCTCCTGGCGATTTTTGAATGAAGTCAGTATTGTGCGAAAATAACACCAAGCCGATGAATCTTCACCATATCGAATTGGCCATTCGCCACCGAGGGTAACCACAGATCACGGGCCTTGGCCTTCTTGACGTATATCACCCTCAGATCTATTTCCCATCCACGAGGCGCCCGTTGTCATTGTATCAAAATTAGCAGTCAACAGCTTTTAACCCTCTTTTCTTCTCCTTTTCCTCCAGCAAAGGAACCGCATGATATCCCGTTTACCTCTCTCTCGAATTCGGAGGAACAAGCGGCGCATAACGTTCTGTACGATCGCGTTGGGTGCCGCGAACTTCGTATTTAGTGGGGTGAGCGCCGTCGCTCAACAACCCCATGGGATAACTGCAGGCTTTGGTGTCGCGGGTGCGTTCTGCTCTTTTGCTTCTGTTGTCATCGGGTACGCGATACGCCCTATTGATTTGCTCGATTTGCTGACTTGGCCTTCGAAGATTTTGGGAGCATCTTCAAGCTCGATTTTCGGTTGAAGATCCAGAACAGCCTGCTGGAACAACCCACGACCTGAGCCTTGAAGTCATTCGTTCTCGAAGTATTGAACCACTCGCTCATGGCAATGAAGGACCTATCCCTAGTATTTCGACGAGTGCTGAACGTGAAGCTGGGAAAGGTCTACGAAACCGATACCCACCTAAAACGCGAGTCTTCTACTATAGAGCCGACAGCAGCTTGAACTATGGAAATGTGCTGTCGACAATGCAGCACAGCGGGGTGAATCTGAGTTACATGTGACTTTATTGACTCCGTTTTCTCAAGAGCTGTATTTCTAGGGTGGAGAACTTTGGAGAATCGGACGCGATGATGGAGAAGCGGTGGTCCTCCCGAAAGAGGCTGTCACCATTATTAAACTTGCCCACGAGTAGTCTTGGTTCGTTTTAAGTATAACTGGTCGGTCTGCTAGGATGTGGCTTGATGCTTTGTACCACAATTTCCGCTAATGCTCAGCGAATTCTCGAAGTCTCGTAAGAAACGTGAGGGGTATGGTTAGCAGTGAAATGACAGTCATTTCCTCGAGTCTATGTATATCCCTGCCATCTGAGTTGCCCCTGGAGTTGTTAATCCAGTAGATATGGTCTTGCAATGGCTGTGAGAATCAAAGCTATCAAGGAATTAGTTCACTGCACTTGCACTGCATTCTGAGCAAAGTGATGGAGCGGAGGAAAGGATCATTGAACCCTAATATAACCTCAAGATTCTCGAAAGATCACGGTCTCGTGACCTTGATTATTATCGTGACGCGAATTTTTTCTGCGTCCACCGCTTCTGAAATCTACGTCCACCTTCGCAATACCGCTGCTGTCAGTAGTGTTTACTTCAATTCTCTGCCAGAAATACTGATGATACATGCAGCCCAGCTACCACCAATGATTTTATTTTCAGTTGTCTCGATCCACACGATATCATTTATTACTCTCAGACATGTCGCGAAGCCTATAGACAAGTACAAAGCTACTGGCGGCGCGCAATGCGCATCGAAGATCTTCTTTCTTCATATTTTACGCGCTCTGAGACCTGTCAATTCCGTGTCATTCAGTCATTGACTGGCGCACTTATCTCTGGTTCCACGGCACTCCAACTTCTCAATCGCGAGAGATATCCAGACTCGGATCTGGATATCTATGTCGAACATCGATACGGGTCTTTTATTGGCTCGTTTTTGGAGGTCATTGGGTATAAATTCAAGCCCACTCAAGAACAACCCAAGGACTTGGAGGTGGCGATCAAGAAAGTAGCACGTGAAATGAGAAAGCAGAGGGGATATCAAGGCTACTCCCAAGGGAGAGGATTCGCAGGAGTGTTCAATCTCGTCAGAGGTGGTCGCAACATCCAGCTAATTACGGCTGCTGAGTCCCCGTTGGACATAATCCTCAATTTCCACTCCAGTATGTTTTGTTCCCTCGGCGAGTGCGACAGTAAACTAATATGTTCTCCCGAAACATAGCCGTGGTGATGAATGTCGTTTCTTATTCATATGTGTACTCACTCTACCCACGCGCGACATTCCGAGAAGCACTCTCCCTCAGAACCTACTGTAATGAAGGGGCTGAACGAGAGCTCGCGCGCCAGAAGTACGTCAATCGCGGCTGGAAAATGCTGAACTCCGATGGCAGCGAGTGGAAACTCAATCGGTCCTCACTCTCTGGAAACGCGACACGTTGTAGTTCGAGATGGAGTTATGGAGGGTTCGGGAGGCTTACAGACGAACAACGCGATATATTCAAAGTCGATAAGCTGCGTCGCCTGGGCGATTCTTTCTGTTGGGTGTTCAAACTCCCCATACCAGATTTCCCAACAGAGCAAGGCTCTTCCGACGATCCGGTTCACAGGTGGCTAATGTCCCGAAGGTGCGACCTCCCGACCCCGCTTGTTATGGAGGAGTTACGGTCCGGAAAACAGGCCCTGGAGGGGAATTCTTGGGTCCTCTCGCGTCAGGATTATGACGAAGAGGATGATGATGACCGAAGGATATTGAGCGGAAGCGTTCAAACTCGCCTCACCACCAGGAATGGACATCGGGCTTTTCAGAAGTACGACACTTATCGGATGCTCTATGATGTGTTGGGCAACACACAATTGAGACACACGTATTGTGTAGCTTTGGAATCGGAAGATTGGGCGCCTCAGGTGGAACTCATTCAAAGAGTTCGTCGGAGTGGGGTTTATCAAGGTGTTGTGGGTTCGTCGAACGATGGAAACTACGGCTTTACAGCACCGTTGAACTTTCGAGCAAAAAGGTACGTATGTATCTCGAATGTCAAACCTCCTGCAAATTATCTAACCTTTTCACAACAGTAAGGACTTGCTACTCCATGATGTCGTGGACGAGCATATCCAATCACTAAATGAGAGAGAAGAGGAGGAGGAGGAAGAGGAGGAAGAGGAGCAAACGTCGGATGAGAGCTCGCAAAAGTCAGAATCTGAGGAGGAAGAAGAGTAGGATCCTTAGGATCCCATGCCCTGATTCGGATGGGTTTCGTGGACGCATCGTCTCTACGCTAAATGACTGACTTCTGATCTATCCCGTGTAGGGACATATGTATATTGACTTATGATTGAACTGCTGCAATCGGCCCGATATTTTTATTGACATCAGTTCCCTGATAAGAGTCGTGTAGTCTTGACATATCCCCAATTCGGTGTGTAAAATAGCCGCTGAATATTGAATATTGAATCGTGAGACCTGCGTAATACTGAGTTGTCAGTCTGGCTGCAGGCAGATTACAAGCCATCTTCATCGTTCAAACATTCACTAGCACTCTTGATCTTGACCTTGAGGGCATAAGCTCAAACGCCCTGACTATTTCTCTCTCACCATCATCGCCATTATCCACCAGAAGTCGGACGTAGTTGCCTGATGATCCGTTGAAGAAGTTCAAGCTCACCACGAACGCCGGCGAAGAATGCTATTTTAGCTGACTGACCATTGGGCCAGCAGTGAGCACCACCTGAAGACCATATCATGTGGATAGGGACGAAGTTAGAAAAGAAGCTGAGATCATACGCCTGCGCCAGGTGCGACATTATCTTTCTATCCGCAATGATCTCAGAAGCTCACGAGGATCCCGGTTTGGCAGATATAAAGACTGAATTCAGTTCCCTTCGTTCGCTCTGACGATCCCCCATGTTCCTCCGAATTCCGGTCCTCATTCTACTCTGCACTCACTTCGCGTCAGCTCTGTGGCCTAGTCCTAGGTCACTTTCGACTGGCAACACCCTTCTCAAGCTCTCGAGTAATTTCGATCTGCATCTGAACCTAAATGGACCCCCACAAGACCTGGTCGAGGCTGTCGCTCGTGCGAAAAGCCTATTGCAAAATGACAAACTCCAAATTCTCGTTCCTGACCGGGGAGAGTCCAACAGAAATAAGCTCACGAATGCCAAAGCGTTGTCGACGTTGACATTGAGTCTTAGGACTAGCGCTCCTGCTCTCAAGCCAATAGCCACGGAGGCTACGAACGACCTTCATGCCAGAGATGAGAGCTACTCTCTCTCCGTGCCTGCAGATGGCTCCCAAGCAACTCTCCTTGCCAACTCCAGTCTTGGTTTACTGCGGGGATTGACAACATTCGGTCAACTTTGGTACGACTTGGATGGCACCACGTACACCAACGTAGCTCCAGTGACGATCTCCAATGATTCTCCAGCTTTCGTACGTCCATTCCTGCTGTCTTTACCTCTGCCATTGGAACTCAGATCGCCATTTCTGGGATACAGCCATATCGTGGAATCATGCTTGATACTTCGAGAAACTTGTCGGGCTCACTTCCATTCCATGCCGCAACCACGCGTTTATTAACGATCGTTAATATTCTAGCTTCCCGGTTGCCGATATTAAACGAATGCTGGATGCGATGTCTTGGGTTAAGGTAGACTGACTATAACGTCTACCCACAAGATACTGAAAATTTGCACCAGATGAGCACTTTCCATTGGCATATCACAGATTCGCAGAGTTGGCCACTCGGAATTGCGGAATTCCCGGAACTCGCACAAAAGGGCGCATACTCCGCAGCAGAAACTTTCAGTCCGAATGATATCCAGGATATCGTCACTTATGCGGCTCAGCGAGGTATTGATGTAGTCATGGTGGGTGTATCATACCGGCTGTTTCTCTTTTTTTTTGACCCACAGTTAATATTTCCCTGCAGGAAATCGATAACCCTGGGCACACAGCAAGCGTTGGCTTTTCTCATCCTGAGCATGTCGCGTGTTTTGAAGGGACAGGCGATACAGTCGGTGAACCACCTGCAGGACAACTTCGTTTGGCATCTGATGCTACGTTGAACTTTACGTTGGATGTCCTCTCCGCGGTCGCATCAAAGCTTCCCTCCAAGTTCTTCCACACTGGTGGAGACGAGGTCAACGCTCCCTGCTATAATGAAGATCCACAGACACAGCAAGAGCTTCGCAGCTCGGGAAGGACGCTTGAGCAGGCTATAGGTCACTGGGTGGATGCTACACACGATAGGTTGAGGAGTATCGGGAAGACACCGGTCGTCTGGGAAGGTACGTCTCGGTCAGCAGTGCCTTTTGTTACCCTCTGCTAACAGCTTTCGCGACAAATGTAGAAATGGTATTAGAACATAACATCACGTTGAAGAATGATACCGTTGCGCTGTACGATCAATGTCATTTAATTGCACTCTCGACTGTTCTTCTGAGCTCTGGCAATTAGTGTCTGGATATCGTCTCAACATGCCGCTTCAATCGCTGCGAAAAATGTTCGAATTGTGCACGCTCCCTCGGATTACTTTTATCTTGTAAGTGGTTTTTCAAAAGATATTTGAACATCTTGTTTACCCCTCAACAGGATTGTGGCGGCGGTGGATGGCTAGGGGGTGATCTGGGGTAAGTCATCCACGAATGCATCTTTCACATATTTTCCCCAATATCTCACGTCAAATGCAGGGATAGCTGGTGTGATCCATTCAAAAGCTGGCAGAAGGTGCGTGTCATTGTACATCTGTTAGTTGACACTGCGATAATTATGTATGTTGGGAACAGGCGTACACCTTCGATCCCCTCGCCAACATAAGTACTCAACTGCATTCGCTTATTCTTGGAGGTACGCTCTCATCTATTGCGGGCATTATTACCTCTCTGGGTTCAAAACGATATTTGTCTCACACGACCATCTAGGTCAACAACTTTTATGGACTGAGCAGTCAGGACCTGAAAACATGGACCCCATCATATGGCCCCGCGCTGCTAGCTCAGCTGAAGTTTTCTGGACAGGTCCCAAACTCCCAGACGGAACGGATCGTGTGGCTGCTATTGCAGGGCACAACAACACAGCGAAAATTAATGTTCTTGCAAGGTTACACGACTTGCGAGCTCGACTGGAGACACGAGGCATCAGACCGATAAACATCCAACCAAAGTACTGCGCATTGCGACCTGAAAAGTGCACGAATCAGCTGTAGGGTTTTTTTTATTCTATTCATTCGCTTTTCGTTTCGGTTTCTGCCCTTTAAACTGTGTATTAAGAACAAAGATGAACCGTGTATTGAAATTTTTTTCCCCGCCGATTGGCGGTTCTTTTCTTCTCCTTGAAATAGGCATGACAAAGATGATAAAGATCAAGTTCATAAGCAAGATATTCAAGAAGAAGAAACAGACTTGAATTCGACATGGTATTCTCGGTGGTTACGTTTGCAGAAACACTTTGGCTTGTACTAAGAGTCATTGAGTTGCGCTTAGCGCGGCACTCCGTATTCGCCCAGCGGTTGCTGCGGAGTTCCATGCCCGATAATGAAAATGGGATCATCGGAAGGGGTTGAATAGGGAGGAGAGAACTTGATCGAGTCATGGTTGGCAGTATCGAGGTAGTACATATATATAAGTGCCGTATGCTGAATCCGTACAGTAGCATTTCCATCATTAATCACACTTGTCCAGAACCACCGTCGACGATAACATGTACCTCCGTGGCGTTCACGCAGAAGAAGAAATCCCCGCTCTTCGAGATTTCATCAAAAACAATCCCCTCGGGATCTTCACCACTGCGTTCGACTCTCCCAATTATCCTTTCATCCAATCGTCACATATTCCTTTCATCTTGGACGTCAAGGATGAGGAAAGCAAAACCGAGCTGGGCGTTCTCAGAGGTCACATGGCACGGGCCAATCCCCAGAGCAAGGCTCTCATCGAGCACCTACAAGTTGGCACGGTTACTAACGCTGAAGACGGCGGCCCACCGAAACTGGAGAGAGACGTCCTAGTCGTATTCAACCATCCCACACACCACTATGTCACTCCAAAATTCTACCGCGAGACGAAACCTACGACAGGAAAGGTCGTTCCGACTTGGAATTACGCAGCCGTACAGGTGTATGGCAAATTGACGGTCTATTTCGACACCAAAGCATCTCACACGGACGATTTCCTGTCGAAACAGATCGATGACTTGTCGAGGTCGGGTGAGAGGGAGATTATGAAGTACGAAGCGCCTTGGACGGTGGAGGACGCTCCGAGATCGTTCATCGAAGTATTGAAAAAGGCCATCATTGGGATCGAAATCGAGATTACGAGTTTGGGAGGGAAATACAAGATGTCGCAGGAGATGTCTAAAGGTGATCGAGAGGGTGTCATTGAAGGGTTTCGTGCGTTGAGCACCGATGTGGGTACGAAGATTTCTGGGATGGTGAAGGAGAGAGGCGAACTTTTGGATAGGAAAAAAGAGGCAAAAGCGGTATAAAAATTTGTGCGTTGCAACCTGGATGATACCATTTCGCTCGAACCGCCACCATCTCCTCTCACTATGAAACCAGCAGCCCACTCGAAGAATGTGTGCTGTACAGGAGGATCCCAGGTGCTATGTATGATGACGGTATTGAAGAGGTAATGAAACGAAGGACGGTGAATAGGGTTGTATCGAACCATTCTCAAAAGATTGAATACACACATATACAAGACAGTATCGTAGACGCAAACTGTACTATCACGAACTGTCCAAAACCCCTACGAACAGGATGTATCTTAAGAAGTCCGCGAAGAAAAACATATCCTCGAAGCCAATCCTCTCCGCATTTTCACCACTGCATCCGTACAGTAGCATTTTGTGACGGTGCGGTAACGCGATCACACGAAGAGGGTAAAACCGTCGATTCTTAGTCCACTCAGGGACGCTATCTACGTAGTAGTCTTTCTTATATACTCTGTAGGTAAATCAAATATGACTACGTGTTGAACGTGATTGTGGAGAGCCGAGAGGCTTGGTAAAGACAAGAATCAGGGGAATCAAGAGAGGGATTGGAAATCTACGACGTGAGGTAAACGGCGGCGCGTCACATACACCCTCCTAGGCCATGAAATGGGCTACTGAGGATAATATAGTGAGAGAGAAATGAGACAGAGGAAGGTAGGTAATTATTTTGGGTTTGATATAGGTAAACAACCGAGAGAAATTGTAAGTAAGAGACCATCGTTGAAAAGGAATTGATAGAGAAAACAAAATAATGGTTTAGGACGAACCACTGCTCGTTCCAGAGGGTCCAGCTTCCTTGTCGACACTGTCGATGCACATCTTATCATCATCCTTCTTCTTCTTCTCCTTATGTTGCTTAACGGCATCCTTCTTGTTCAACTTCTCGGCCTTGCATGCAGCCTTCTTCGCAGCTCGTTCCTTTATGCCTCTATCGCGAGAATGGGTAATATGTAGGGCTTTTTCCACAGCCATCTGACAAAGGATTTCGTGGTCGTTCGTATTAACAGACTGATAGCCTGGTAGGGTAACCTTGACGCCAGCGTCGATACATTCCTTGGGGGTAATGTGAAGTAGTTCAATGGTAGGGGATGGTTTTGACACGTTGTAAATGATAAAAGGCGGGTCCTGGACTATATGTTTGTTGAACGTCACGAGGGAGTGAGATTTGTAGTGTCTATTGAAGGCGTTGGCAAAGATATTGTAGCCAGGCATATAATGATCGACCTCGCCTTGGCTGTCACGGACATGTTCATTGTATTCGGGATATAAAGTGACCTGGCCAGTACCAAACTTGTACCACCTCTTGGAAGAGGGACACTTGACATGAAGGGTTGATGGGGAGGTATGGATGAGGCAACATTCATTCCTCTTGTGGCCTTTGGTGAATTTGAGTCTCTTCATAGCAGACTGAGACATAATGATAGATGAGATTAACAGGCACTTGAAGAACAGTGATGTTGATGTTGGAGATGGTAAGAGGGGAGAAGGGAGCAGCGAAGACAAGAGAAGTTTTTCAGTGGGAGAAGGAGGTTCAGGGGAGAGACTGATGATGCTGGGGAGCTGTGGAGAAACATTTATAGAGGTTTTGAACATACACATTCTTATCTCTATTCCGTCGTGAATTTCATCACCCTCAGGGAGCTCCTTTGACCCTCTGATAAGCTCAGAGATTGAGCTGATGCCCAGTAAATCAAAGTATTCCTTGATGCATGGCATGTCCTGGATTTCAAAATATGGGAGCCATGTCTTATCACCTGAACTCCAAAGAATTTCAAAACTTGCAGAGTTGTTTGCTGGTATGTGAGAAGATTTGCTCAATCTTCCACTGTCCTTCCACCTCAGGGTTTTCACCGAGTTGTGAAGGTAGATGTCCTGGAAAACATTGGTCATCATTTGGGACATGAACTCGAAGCAAAGATGAATGAAAAACCAGATAAATACCTCTCTGAAGGTATTCAGGAGGCAAATTGATTCTGAAGGAATGATTCTCGAAGTCCTTGAGTATCTTGTAAGGGCCGATATAGTGTGGAAGGAGTTTTTGAGCTAAGCCCTTGGGAAAAATAAGGTTCTTGGTTGAAATGTAGACCAAGTCGCCCTCCTGAAAGGGTTCAACCTTTCTTTTTTGGTTGGCATTATGAGTCTGCTTGACTTGTGCCTCCAAAATACTATCATGTGTGGCCATTAGTGCTAGCCTTCGCTGACGAGCAAAGACTCTTACAGATGAATATTTGTCTAAAAGGTCTGATGTCCACAACATTGAACGAGGCATAAGTCCAGTGTTGAGAAAGAATGGCACATAGCCTGTGGATTCAGAGCGAGCACCATTAATTGCAAACTCAATAGATGGGAGTTTGGACACCCAGTCTGTTTGAGTAGGCAAAACACAATTTTGTAGCATTTGCACAATTGTACGGTTAGCATGTTCAGTAGCTCCATCGGATTGAGGATGAAATGCACTTGACATATTGAGCTGAGTACCCACAAGCTCGTGGATACACTTCCAGAAAATTGACGTGAAAAGCGAATCACGGTCGCTCACAATGCGTTGTGGAAGGCCATGTAGCTTATAGATGTGCTCAAACATCATTTCCGCAACTTCTCGAGCTGTATAGGTCATTCTACTAGATATCAAATGGACCATAGATGAGAACAAATCAATGACCACTGTTATTTGATCAAACGTACTGTCCTGATTTTTCAAGCTTGGTAATGGCCCTACAAAGTCGACTCCTATTGCTTCCCAAGGTCTTTTCAGTACATCTAATGGGTGTAGTTGTCCATGTGCTTTCTGCATGTCAGTTTTCGTCAATTTACAGACATTACATGACTCGCAGTAAGATCTTACATCAGAAACCATGTCTTTCCACCAGACATAGTTTTTAAGGTAATCAGCAGTTTTGTAAGCCCCTAGATGAGCCAAGAGTGAATGAGCTTCAGCAATAATTAGTTCGTTGATTCACCAAAATTCTGGGAATGCACAGTACCTTCAGAGAATCTGAGTGTTTTAAAAACACTAGGCCATCTGGTGTAGCCAAGAAGTTTCTATAGTCTTTTGGGGACTCTAGGATCTTCTTGAAGAAAGTATCATCAGAATACTTATTTCTGATGAGGGACTGGATGGTAAGTCCTCCAGTAGCAGCAGTGATGATGTTGATAAAAGATTTTGAGTCACCTGGCACAGCATTGTCTATATTAGGAACTGGCACAGTGGTCTCAGAGTTCTCTGAGACGTCTGTTAGTTGTGTCTCACCTAGACTTTGTGACTCAGGAACAGCAATTTTAGGCTTTTCCCATGCTCCCACCTGTCTGGCAGGTAGCTTAATGGTAAGTCGTTTGCTTTTACCACCACTAGTAGCCGAGTTTCTACTCTCAGTACTCTGAATACACTCAACACCTCTCAAACTCAAAGTCTCAAGTCTCGAACTTGAAGTCTTAAGCATAGGTTGGTCAGTACCTTGGGTACTCCCGCCCTCCTGTACACGTCTAGGTCCCCTGACATGTACAAAGCCTTTTGTTTGCATAGCAAATTCCCTCAAGGTCTCCAGATGCCCTTTTTCTGCAGCGAGTTGTGCAGAAGAATGTACTGCATTCACTTCAAGGCTGGTGTATAGTGGCATAGTCACTCTGTGACTATCAAGATGCCTGTTTTGGATGTAGTCGTCATGGAGGGTATACTCGGATCATGACTGGACAGTACCAGGTGCGCCATTTGTGTGTATTTGTGACAACATGTCTGATAAAATGTTTTCTTCACCAGGGACATACTGGATATTGAAGTCGAACTCAGACATCTTTTCAATCCACCAAGCTTGATGGCCAGTGAGCTGTTTTTGTTTCATCAGGTTTCATCAGGTGAAGTAGTCCTTTATGATCCGTGACCCAGGTGAACTTAACACCTTGTAGAATGTCTCAGTACCTCATCATGGTTTCAAGACCCACCAACATCTCAAGCTCATGTATAGCATAATTCTGCTGAGTCAAGTTTAGTTTTGCCAAATAGAATGCTGAAACTCTTGCTGACTTCCAGTCAGGTCCTTGGGAGATTACTCCTGCTACACTCACAGAACTTGCATCTGTAACCAGCCAGATGGGTTGTCAATCAGGTGAGTAATCAATTGGGATGTGAGAGTGGTTACAATGCGACTCAACGATATCTTTTATTTCATCAAAGGCACGTTGTTCTGTGAAAGTCCACCAAAATGGAGTAGCATTCGCTGTAAGTGAATGTAGTACACTCATTGGCACCCTTATGCGTGGTAGGTCATCTGCAAGAAACCCCATGGCACCAAGAAAACCTAAAATCAAGTCCTTGGATATAGGAACCTCCAGTTTCCAATGGCATCAACTTTTGCAGGATCCATATGGATTCCATTGTCGTCAATTACCTGACCAAGCAGAGTGAGTTCCTTTGCTAAGAAATTCAACTTCTTTTCATTCAAGAATAATGATTCTTTTTTCAGAACGTCAATTATTATCTTAACATGACGTTTATGGTCCTCAATTGAATCAGAATAAATCATGATGTCATCGAGGTATACGTCCATGAACATGCCAATATATGGAGCAAATATATGGTTCATTAATGCCTGGTACATAGCACCAGCATTGCAGTCTCCCTGCTGTATAACATGACTAACCATTGTCCCATCAGGCATAGACACAGCTGTATGGTCGACATGCTCGGGGATGACATGGATTTGCTCATATGCATTCTTGCCATTAATGATACTACGAAACTTGTGGCTAGCCACTCGTCATGTAATATCTACAATGTTTGGAAGTGGAGATGCAATCTTTTTGGTGTTAGTGTTGCATTCTTGAAGGTCGACAACTATTCTCAGTAAGTCTTTTTGTTTTGCAGACTTAGGAATTAACATCATAGGCATAGTATTTCTAGCAGGTTGGACTTCCCAATGCCCAGATGCTATATAGTCCTTTCGCTTTTGGTCCCATTGGGAGCAAAAGGCTTGAGGACAGCGAGAAGGTCGCCATGAGTAGACCTTATTTTCATCTATCAAAGGTATTGTGTGGTTAATATCTCTTAATGGCGGAAATGGAGTCTCAGCTGCTGTCTTACAGATGGACTTCACATATTCTTGAAGTTCTTGTCGAGCATCTTCCAAGGTCTGTTCAGCAATTATTACTCCTTAAGACTGAATTTCACTAACATTCTCTCCATGTATAGGGAGTTGAGTCAGACTTCCCACTTCAATGGTAGAGGGATTGAATCCAACCCAAACGTTGTGAGAGAATAACCATGGAGTACTGAGGATTACATCATATCCTGATATATTTGCAATATCAAAGTAATAATAAGTTCTAATGCTCTGGTATTGAAAATCCACAGTTGCACCACAGTGAATCTTCAAGCGAGAACCTTGAACTGCCATATGCAAAGGCAATGGTTTGTTGAGGTATTTTTTCTTAACACCCAGCTGATCAGCGACTTGTGTTGATAGGAAATCCCCAAGAGATCCTGTGTTGACCAAGACATGACATGGTTTTCCTTCAATCATAATGATGATTACAATTGGTTTTGGGACAACACAACTGATATCTTTTACTAGCAAAGATGTTTGCTGAAGTCCGGGGTAAGTTTTCGGTTCAATATTAACTCCAGCTATACTGATAACATGAACATAGTCATTTTGCTGCTCCCACTCAAGGTTTCCCATCCACAAGTGTAAGTAGCTGTCAGTATAAGCAACATGTTTGTCTAGCTCACATTCAAAATCGCTAGAAGGTTTACTGAATAATCTTGGTAGAAACTCAAAATCTACAGGTCCATGAAGTTGGTCCTGTAGTTCTTGTTTAGCATGCTCAACACGAATCAGGTAAGTTGAAGTGTGGATTTAATAGGTACTTCTTGCTAATTCTAATGATGAAGTTCCATACAGTATCCTCATACTCGGATCTCCTATTTGGATCTGGGTATACCATGTACCATTGGTTCTGAGGGACCAATGTATCATAAGGATGAGGTACCCATTTTGTCAGGCTTTCTCAAGCCTTCATGGCTAATGCCTTGCCCATACGAGGATAATCCATTCTCCTGAAGAGGGGAACTTGTGCATTCTCAGCAAGCTGATTGGACCAAAGTTCTCCCAGTGGGAACAATGGGTCTGTCAACCATTCACATAGGTAAATACCTCTAGTTTGCCATTCAGTATTATAAACATTAACCACTTTTGGTTTCTCAGGTGTTGTCCACACTATGAACCAAGTTTTTGAGCTGGTATCAACATCTTTGGGGTCACCAGGATATGGTGCACTTTCCTCAAAGTGTTCCTTCAATGAGTTGACTAGGACATCACCTTGACACTTCATGTGGTAGGTTTGTCTCCGTTGAATCTTTTTCAAGTGTCTTTCAGCTTGGTAACAAGTTATTGATTTCTTTCCCAGTTTTCAAGCACAGGGATTTTCTGAAGAGCCTGTTGGTCTTCCCAAAATGGATTTCCACCATCCAACTGTGTCAAACATAGGTCATGAACTTTATCCAGCCTAAGACACTGAGATACATGTTCATGGCAGTCTTGTACAAGGTAAGTGTCTGTTTTTCCTTGTTGAGTGACCAAAAATCTTTGTCTGATGCTCAGATACTGACTGTTTGACTTTCTACCAGTAGGATACTCTCCAATACTAGATGCCAGTGCCAAGGTTAGCCCATTGACATAAATATTGCCTATAGGGATTTGTTGGCCTCCTCGGAATTCATTCCAGTCTAGGCCTTGTGCTTGAGCAAGATGTTTCGAGTACCAGTTGGATAACTGAAACTTGGGTCTCCACAAAAACTTAATAGGTATATCAATTGGAGGTAAGTCTGATTTTCTATCCACAATTTCACAGAATCGTTCACTTTTCTGGACTACTATGAACCTTAGCTCAGTTTTGGGTAGCCAATTCTGAACATCCCCGGGATAGGGTTCGCCTATATTAAGCATGTCCTTGGCAGCTTCAATGTATGGCTTTCCAATTTGATGCCATGGTCTGTCAGTCAAAAGCCTTTCAAAATGGAAAAACATTGACCAAGGTGTGTATGGGTATCCCTTTACTGTAACTTGAAGATTCCTCCTCCAGGTACTCCGACGAGCCACTTTCTAAAGGTCTGTGAATCAATTCTTTGAGAGTCTCAAAGTCTAATCCTGTTCCATCCTCGACAGAAATTGGTAGTGTGGAAGGCTCATCCTTGTCATCGCTTGGAAGATTATCACCACCACAATTGCTCCATTCCGACTCAGTGTCAGAGACATCTTCGAGTGGGGATACTCTCTGTATCCATACTATCCTTGAGGTTGCTCTCCAAAAGTTCGGATATATCAGCTAAAGGGGGCATACCTGCATATTCATCATCTGTAGAGTTGACATCTCCAATCTCATCACCTGAGTCACTTCTCAACATTAAAGGTAAAGGTTCAAGATAACCTTGTCTTAACAACTGATAAAATTCTGAGTAGGACTCAATGTATGGCCCATCTATATCTCTCGGATATCCAGAGTCAGGTACATCAGATTCAGACTGAGCAATTTCTAACTCAACATTATCAAAGAGTGTGCTGATCTCATCCTCTGACATCAGCAGTTCAGAGAAGGACAATGAATTGAGAGATAGACCCAAAGTCGTCTCCATCAATTCAAATTCTGAATCATCAGTCTCTTCAAGCTCATATCGGAGACTGTTAGAAGACATTCCAGGAGGACCTCTCTGGCCTCCATGATTGCCTTGGTATGTATTGTTTTTTGGACAATTTCAAGACAAGTGACCAACATCTCCACAGTTGAAGCACTTATTCTGGGCTTTATACTCCTCTTTCTCGGCATTGGTGAGCTGTCTTTTCCCATTACCGTTATTATTACCTGTGGAATTTGGAGTTTTACCATGCCCTCCATCATGGCTATGATTCACTGACGATCCTTGAGATCCATTCAAAGGTCTAGGGGTTTGAGATACCCCTCGAGAAGATCCTCGTTGGAATGACGGGGTTTGAGAATTGCCTCGTTCTTGGTGATTCTTCCCACTATTCCATTTGGATTTCTGGCTGTTAGGCTTGTGCTGAGATGAGCCCAAATCTGTACCTGAACAGTGAGAACTGTTGTTACCACCATTATGTCCATTCAGCTGATTAAAACTTTGACCATCATTAGATTTTTGACCTCTCAGAGTCTCAGTCTCAAGGTCATACATCTCAATAAGTTTAGTGGCTTGGACTATGTCATTCCAAGAATCCACTTCCTTAATCAATTTCTCTTGATGTAATTCCCGACAAATGTGGGCGTTAAACCCATCCCACAGTTTAATCACATGTTTGTGCTTACTGGAGGATCCAACAAAGTTGAACAACATCTCTAATTTGTATGTATATTCGAGTACTGAATGTGCATTCTGATAACAACGTTGTAATTGTGGTGAAGCGCCAGTAGTGAACACACAGAGACTGGAGCAGAGGCTCGACAGTCAAAGACTAGTCCCAAGACAAAGAGGATCAATACTACCCAGTATTCTACAGAGTAC
>MU127798.1:153771-261805 GCA_014904975.1 Marasmius fiardii PR-910 | reverse complement strand
GAAAGTAACGGAAAGCAGTGGAATGAAGATGAGATCAAGAGATGAAACAGGAGTGATATCGTATATCATAGTAAGAGGAAAAGAGACTATAGAAAAATAGAGAGAGTAGTATACACTTTGTGACATTACCCCCCTTCTAAGACCATTGTCCTCGATGGTTATCGTTTTGACTTTTTCCTTTTCTTCTTCGGCGCTGGTACATCCGACTCCCCCACTGCATCTGGGTGCTCTGCATGGAACTCCTCCACCAGTTCCTGAGCATTTGCCACATTTTCTGCTGGTTCCCAGGAAATATGTCCTTCATCCCAGCCTTCCCACTTTACCTCATACTGTAACTTTCCTTGGTGAATCCTACTATTCAGAATTTTCTCCACATTGTACTCCCCTACTGCTCCATCCTCCTCTAATTCTATTGGTCCAGGTTGTGATGGTCGTTCGCTGTTGATATCATTGCCTCGCCAGGGAGAGAGTTTGTCGACATGAAAGACTGGATGGATTTGGTGTCGCCCCCAAGGGAGCTTCAAGCGATAGTCCAGATCTCCTACATGTTCTAATACTTCAAACAGCCCCAGCTGTCGATCTGAGAGCTTGTAACTTGGTGTCTTAAGATTGATGTCTTTGGCGTCCAACCATACATAGTCTCCAACCTTGAATACATGAGCTTCCTTCTTCCCCCTCTTGTATGCTGCCTTCTGCTCCTTCTTCACTATCTCCAAGGCTGCTTGGGTGTCCTTCCGCAATTCCTTCAACACTTCAATTCGCTCATCCACATCTTTCCGTCCTGCACGTTGTCCCACTGGGATGTTGAACAGGGGCTGATATCCGTATACTGCCTCGAATGGGGAGAGATCATGTGCAGAGTGAGTCTTGGAGTTGATAACAAACTCTGCCATTGGAAGGTGCTTTGCCCAGTCTGTCTGCCTCCTTCCTACATATAGCCGAAGATACTTCTCCACCTCTTGGTTGGCCCACTCTGTCTGTCTGTTTGCTTGGGGATGATATCCAGATGTCAAATTGCTCTTGATACCCAGCTGCTTGAGGAGCTTCCTCATAACCATCGCTGCGAACTGAGGATCGCGATCTGACACAAAGCGTAAAGGTAAGCCATGAAGTCGGAAGATCTCCCAGTAGTAGAGGTCTGCTACCTCTTCCGTGGTGATGCTGGTCATGCAGGGGATAGCGTGAATCTGTTTGCTGAAGAGGTCCGTGCAAACCAAAATGGTGTCGTATCCATCTGACTTCGGCAGTTGAGTTACCAGGTCTACTCCTACCTCTTCCCAAATCCCTGTCAGTACATCAAGTGGATGAGTCACTGCCCGTGGATGCCGCTGTAGTTTCTTCCATGCACAGGTGTCACAGCCTTCCACATACTTCTCTGTAAATGACCGTATCGTCGGCCACCAGAAGTAGGATGTCACCAAGTCGTAAGTTGCATGGACTCCTGGGTGCCCTGCTGATGGGAAATCGTGACACTGCTGAAGCACGTCTTGTTGCAACTCCTTGTCTGGGGAGACATAGACTTTGCCGTGATGGTACACCAAACCGTTATCCTCCTCCCATTCTGGTAGTCCATTTGCTAACCTCTTCAGACCTCCCTCCTTCAGCCTCTTTAGTCCTTCCAGTACTTCTGCTTCTCTTTCTGATGCTTGGCGAATCTGCCCCTTCAATGGATTGACCAGGGTGAAAGCAGCTATCCTGTGAAACCGGTCTGGTGAAAGCACGATCTGTTGTCGATTGTCCTCGTGATCTTGGATGCAGTGATGTGACATCCGTGATAGTGCGTTGGCCTGAGTATTACTTTTTCCTGCATGGTGAACTAGCCAGAAGTTAAACCGAGATAAGTAGAGGGACTAATGAGCCTGTCGTCGTGTAAGATCTTGTGCAGTTCGCCAGTATTCCAAGTTACTATGATCAGAGACAATTTCAAACTCATTGTGGAGACCCTCTAAGAAGTAGCGCCAGTCCTTCAGGGCCTCTATGATTGCCAGCATTTCCCTGTCATAAATCTGGTAGTTCCTCTCTGCCAGTTGCATCAAAGCTGAGCGATATGCCACTGGGTGCCATGTACTGTCCTCCTGCTGCTGCATAAGGGCTCCCCCTGTAGCGTAACCAGAAGTGTCTACTTCTATCCGAGTCGGTTTGTCCGGATCCCATAGGGCGAGAATAGGTGCTGAGGTGAATGCTGTCCATAGTTCCTCGAATGCTGCCTGTTGCTGTGTTCCCCAATCAAACTGGACGTCCTTGCGTGTCAGGTCATTGAGCAGGCGTGCGATCCTTGTGAAATCCTGGATAAAGCGTCTGTAGAAATTGGCAAATTCTAAGAATCCCCGAACGTCGTGTACTGACTTCGGCGTTGCCCAATCTCATACTGCTGGTACCTTCACTGGATCCATACATACTCTCCCCTCGCTTATCAATAAGCCCAGGTATTCCACCTCTGTCTTCTCAAACTTGCATTTCTCGGGTCGAAGATATAGGTTGTTCTGCTGGAGCCATTTGAGGACTTCTTTAACCACGTGACGGTGTTCTGATAAGTCTGAACTGAAAATCAGGATGTCGTCCAGGTATACCGCTACCTTCCCTGCCACAATAAGATCAGCAAAGATGAGATTCATCAGGGATTGGAATGTAGCTGGAGAATTGGTAAGACCAAAGAACATGACCATCAGCTCGAACAGCCCTCGATTTGTTGCGAACCCTGCCTTCCATTCATCTCCCTCCTTGATCCGTACATTGTTATATCCCCACCTTACGTCGAACTTGGTGAAGTATTTCGCATTACGGAGTCAGTTGACGATATCCGATACTAGAGGGAGGGGTGTCCAGTTTTTGACTGTGAACTCGTTAAGGCGTCGATAGTCTTTTACAAACCGCAGCTTTCCATCTTTCTTCTTAACGAAGAAGACCGGAGATGCCATTGGTGATTTGGAGGGTCGAATATATCCTTTCCGTAAGTTCTCCTCGATAAATTGATCAAGTTCTTCCTGTTCTACCGGGGACATAGGGTAAATCTTTGTACGAAGTGACTCTGGAGCCCCAGGAGTGAACTCGATAGCATGATCCCATGGTTTATGTGCTGGCAACCGTTCCGATTCTTGTTCTGAAAAGACCTTGCTGTACTCCCGGTAGTGCTCAGGGACTATCTCCTCAAAAGTCTTCTTCGGCTTGTGTTTCTGTGCCGCTTCCGCAAGTTGTTGAGAATAAGTATACCCTGCTGCAATCCAAACCTGTTCCTTGACATCCTTAATAATCCCTTGCCTTAGCCAGTTTTGACGAAGTGACTGGTTGGCCTTGAGAACGCAGAGTTGAGGTTGTTTCTCTTCCTCTTCCAGTACCGTCCCCTCTTGCCCTTTACATCCGTCATCCTGGAGCCTAGTTTCCTTCACTGTGTCCTCCCGAGTATCCTCTAGTATTTCTTCACCAAGGGTCGCCCCACCAATGGCCTCTCCTTCCCTATCTGGTATATCCTCTACTGTTACTCTGTGAGTCCTTATCGACAGCAACCCTTTCGACCAGTCTATGTCTGGGTTCAGCTTCTTCAGCCAGGGTAACCCCAATATCATGTCCTCCTCGCCTAGGTCTGTGATCAGAAAATCCACCCAGTGTTTATGTCCATCCACTGTTATTGCCAGCTGTGCAAACTCCTGTATGCTGCCTGCCTGGTTAAGAGTACCGTCGATGTTAAACACCTGTATTGGCTTCTTCAACCAAAGTTTTCGCAAATTTTTCTCTTCTGCAAACCTCCTACTCATGAATAAGCCTGTCGCTCCACTATCCACCATTGCCGCTGCCGTTGTTTGTAGTCTTCCATTCTCAATCTTCATGCGTACTCGGAAATGTGATGATAAAGGAGTAGATTTGCGAGTTGTGTTAATAATACATGAAGATATAAGGTCATAGTTCGAAGAGGGGCATACTACAAACGGCTTTTGTGATGCTCTTGTTGCAGCTGAGATGAGTGTCCTTCCTAAAAACCCTGTGGCTTGTTGATGATGGAGCTAAGGCTGGCCAGAAGGCTGTTGAGCTGAGCGATCTGGGTGGTAAGCTGTCCCTGACCATCTAGGGCTACTGTTGGGTTGCTGGGTGCCAGGGATGAGGTGGATGTGACAGTGGTTGTGGGGTCGTTCAGAGGACGGTGATTCCCTCCTTCCTTATCGAAGAGTGAGAAGTGCTCCTCCACGTTAGTCGCCACAATCCATTGGCAACCTCTTCCAGCTAATCCTCCCCCCCTTTCCTTTCCTATGAACTTATCCTGGCAAACCTGTTCCAAATGACCTGCCCTCTTGCAGTAATTGCATATAGCACCTTGTGTCTGATTACAGTCCTTCTTGAGGTGCAGGCCTCCACAGCCAAAGCACCTATTCCTCATTCATCTCAAGAACTCCTCCCTGGTGCCAGTCCTCCGGGTTGAGGTTGAGGTGGCATCAACGTCCATAGCGTTTGGGTCCCTTCCTCCTCCACCACTAGACTGTGCTCGACCACCTCCTCGTCCAATGTTTAGAGCTGGATTGTTAATGCTGATATCCAACTTGTTAGCCCTAGCAATGAGCTCACTAAGGTCCTTCGGCTCTGTCTCGGCGACTGCTGCTGCCAATCCTACCAGCTTCCGCATTTCCAATGTGAGTCCATCCACAAAATATTGATGCTGGTCATAGTCTGAGAGCTTGGTGAGGCTTGCCAGCTCTGTGAACGTCTGTGCATAATCAGAAACAGACTCGTTCCATCCTTGCTTTAGGACCTTGAGATCAGCCAATGCCTGCTTTTCCTCATCGATGGAGGAGAAGTGGCCCCTGAAGGCGGTGGTGAAATCGGACCATCTACCATTGAAGATTGGATAGGTGTTGGCGGGATTGTTTGACTTGGCTAGGAACTGGTTTGCCCAATCACCAGCCTTGGAGGTCATAAGGTTCAGTGCTGTCCGGATCTTCTTCGGATCGTTGTTGACCAGATCAGATTGTTCCTGGGCCCAGTTGTCGAACTGATTAAGCCATTGCCTGGCATTGTGACCCTTTTCTCCCTTGAACGTCTCTGGTTTACTGATAACATCCTTAGAGCGAGTCGCCTGAGTCTGTAGGGCATTGGTTACGGCAGCCAAGCCTTTCAAGAGATGCGCAAATTGCTCATTGTTCATAATTATAGGTGGAGCGGGTGGCTGCGGTTCTGGGGATGATGTTCTGGGGATGGTAGCTGGGATAGATGGGGGTACGGAAGGACCACAAGGTGCAGGTAGTAATGCGGGTGCAGGAGAAGCTACGGGCGAAATATGTGATGTGGGTCTGGAGTGTCAATCTACATGGGACCCGGGCCTAGAGTGTCTGGGGGTTCTGGATAAACTGGGGGTAACTGGACGGACTGGAGTTGGGGACAGTGGTAACGGTGGAAGTACTGGAATGAAATGGTTGAATTCGAGGACACTGCTATCGATGTCGGTTAGATTGTATGGTTCAGATATCGAATTTGCAAGTGCATTCGGGCACTGGTTCTGATCACAACTGGACCACTCTCTGTTGGTGGTTAGGTGTACGTGTTTGTTGTCAGTAACGTCATATGTATGCGGTAGTGTGGAGCAATCGATTTTCTCCTGTTCAGATTCTTCTTCAGAGTCGGGTCTGGATGCGCTGAATGTCAGAGACATGGTGAAATGGTATGGCCTGCAGAGACAGCCTTATCGGAAGGATGCCTGTGCAGTAAAGGATCTTGACCTAATGTGGTGAAGCGCTGGTAGTGAACACACAGAGACTGGAGCAGAGGCTCGACAGTCAAAGACTAGTCCCAAGACAAAGAGGATCAATACTACCCAGTATTCTACAGAGTACAAATATGCACCTAGTCCCAAGACAAAGAGGTCAAGATGGGGGACTAGGTGACAAGTCATCCTATATATACTATCTGGCATGTGACCTATGATGTTGTGACCTGGTATCATGTGGAAACTGATGGAACGTAGTGGAAAGTAACGGAAAGCAGTGGAATGAAGATGAGATCAAGAGATGAAACAGGAGTGATATTGTATATCATAGTAAGAGGAAAAGAGACCATAGAAAAATAGAGAGAGTAGTACACACTTTGTGACAGTAATTTCTTATGTTGTTGACTTCTGTAGTTCAAAGGAAAACAGAAATTAAACAAAGCTTTCATGAACTCAAGAAGCTTCCAATGCTTATGATTGTTTGCTACTTTCTGCAGGAAAAATGACAAGGCTCTTCTGTGTAAAAAATGAGATGCAAGTAATACTTGCTCCTTGGAAGGGACTCTTCCCTCTCGCATGTACTGGAAGAGGTGCATGATCCAACTCTGGTATTTCTCGGCTTTGGGAGTACCATCATAAGTTGGTGGGGGAATAGGTTTGATTAACCTTCTCATACCCTTGTGTTTCTTACAATGAGCTCTCCTCTGATCTCTATTGTGGCAGGATCAGTGATTTCCTGATGAATCAGACAAGCTCGGGCTTGAGTCAGACAGGCTTGAATCACTTCCAGAAGGTGAGTCATTGTTATGATCATGCAAGGTGTGCAATTCTAAGCTATCAGTGCTACTGTCACTGCTGTGAGAATCACCTGAGCTGCTTGAAGAGGGAAACTTATCCCCGTCAGAACTACTAGTGTTGGAATCAGCGTCCAAGGAAAGTTTCCTCTTTTTCTGATCCCTACATTTCTTTGAAACATGTTTATGGTCCTTCTTGTACTTAAGAACCTGTGCCAATGAACTTCCTCTGGAGAGCTGATCAATTGGCTGGGTGGCAGCATGTTCCTTATTGATGTTTGGAGTTCCTGATCTACTCCATACAGTGTCAGCAAGCCTCTTCTCATATTGAGAGGACATAGGATTAAGAGCTAGTCTCTTGCTCTTCTTGTCTCATGAGGGTTTTTTGTCCTTGCAAGATTTCTTAGATCCTTTTTTCCCTTTCTTGAATCTGGAGCAAGACCTGTGCTTGGTCTTTTGCTTTCTACTATTAGCAGGTTCTGAATCACTAGATTCAGATAATGCATTGTTGTCATCTTCCTGAATGGTGTCGAGTTGACTATTATCAGTCAAACAGTTGGTCAGACCGGTACTTCCTGGAGTCTGGGGTTGGATATTCTCAGATTCTTGTTGAATCTGATTATCATGGGCACAAATAACATTCCAGTTCTCAAATGCTTTCCTCTGTGCTTCAGAGTCAAGATCATTATCATTGACCTCACTGTCTCTAACAACAAATTTCCCTTTAGCTAAGTAGGGAATAGATGGTCCTCCCTGGTCACTGGAGGAAGAATCTTCTGAGTCACTCTCAACTCAAACATTCTCATTACACATCCTGATAGCAGCTTGCTGATTAGTAGTGAGCAAGCCTTCAGCAGCTTTGATGGCCCAAGCCTGATCTTCAGACACCCTCGTCGAGACTATCTTCAGGCATATGGAATCTCAAAGACAATGACTTGTTTTTCTTACTAAGGTCCTCCATGCTTCGAGCACAGTGCCTTCCAACAGTATTCCAAACAAGATTTTTATTATCAACAGTACTAACAGAACTGGTAACATCTCCCTCGATGTTGACTCCAGGAGTCTCAGTGTTGGGGTTACTGTCGTTGCCAACAGTCTCAGTATCTATGACACTGGATTCACAGCCAGCACTAGGGCTGTCCAGGGTTCAACTTATGGCTATAGAAGCCTGTGTGACATTATCCATATTCCCCTGAGTAGTCAGTAGAGACAGAGGGTCGGTAACACCAAAGGTGTATCTGGGAGGAGGGTCGTTAGCATTACCAGACAGAAATGGGAACTCACCAGGTACTTGAAAGGGTGTTGTAGGATCGCTAGCAGCAGGAGCAGACATAACATTGTCGTGAGCAGAGTTGCCACACCATGCAGTAGAACGAGTAGAAGGTGCCATAGAGAATAAGGTGTTTTTTGTTGTTTAGATGGGATCCTAGCCGTGTTGGATGATCTCAGGTGATCAGCCAGAGGGGAACCAGAGCAGTGGTGAGGGAAAGAATAAAGCAGAGTAGAAGTTTTAGAAAGACAAGCATAGATAAGACAACAGAGTGTGCTGTCAAAAATATGTAACGGTGCAGTAATGCGATCACACAAAGAGGGCCCAAGATGACAGGGTCCAATCTTTGAGTTCTTAGCAGAGAATAGGTGACAAAAAACCCAGCACATGGCAGCATGAGGGCCAAGTCAAGCGTCCAGAGAGACCCGACTTCAAGATGGCCAACTAGATAATACAGAGGATGGTGTGGGAGGTGTTATATACAGTAATGGTAGGTGAGAGAAGTGCCAAGAAATAAAAATGAACAATGTTGTACAATCACTATATGCAGGTGAAGAGGGTGGTTAAAGATAGCAGACAGAACAAAGAAAGTACAGACAATAGTGAGGGGTAAGAAGGAATGTATCAGTAAGCACAGGATTAACTAGAGACTGTAACAAGAGATGAAGTAATAAGTGAGATCACCACTAATGTCATACTTTCAGACAATGTCATCTGGGAGTAAGTGAAGGTGAGACAATGCCTGTGGTCAGGTGCTGTCAGCACCACCTGTGTTCAGGCTTTAGAGATAAAGAAGACCGTTGCCTGTGGTCAGGCAAGGAACACCTCTGAAAGCCTGTGTTCAGGCAGTGAGGACATGGAAAGGAGGAACGAGTACGAACTTCAGATTGTACTTGTGAAACTGTACATTTAACCTGACCAATCTTTGAGTTCTTAGCAGGGAATAGGTGACAAAAAACCCAGCACACAGTGGTGTGAGGGCCAGATCAAGCACCCAGAGAGACCCAACTTCAAGATGGCTATTGGGTATTGAGAAAAAGAAAGAAATTGGAGAGTGAAGTAGGTTAATGATATAACATCGCTGCAAGGAGCATGGGGTTTTTCCATATGTACATCTGGAAATTGTTAGACTTCCAATGACCCATTGCTTGTATGAGGTGATTAGGAGTCCCAATTTCTGCAAGGGCAGAGGCACAACCTGAGCATAAGGAGTGGCCAGAGTAAGAAGTGTCAGGGACAACTTGTCGAAATTTTTCACATGAACCAAGACTGAGAGGGTATAGAGCCATTGCTATGTATCCACAACTGCCAATGCGTCGGAAATGAATGATCACGAGAATGAAGGTAAGTGATGAATGGACGGTAAGGATCTATAGCTGAGTCAAAACAAGGATGTTGCCTGACAATGATGCAATTTCCCTACTTTGAAGGATCTCCTTTGTGGCTGGGAAGGTCAAAACCAAAGGCTTGGTCAAACCATCTAACTGTTGCTCAGCAGAAGACCTTCTTGAGGTTGATGAGGTCTTTGTTGTCAGGTATGGTAAGCTCAGCTGGATGCATCAACGAGAACCACCCTGTGAGGATCATCATACGAAAAAGTAAGTTGTTGTGAGACAACTGAGAAGGGAGGAGGGAGAGGATATGTTTGAGCTGATGTATTGAAAGTGTCACAAAGTGTGTACTATTTTCTTTATTCTCCTATGGTCTCTTTTCCTTTCACTACGATACACGACATTATTCCTGTTTCATCTCTTGATTCTACCTTCATTCCACTGTATTCCATTACTTTCCACTACGTTCTATCAGTTTCCACATGACCAGGTCACGACATCATAGGTCACATGCCAGGTAGTATATATAGGACGACTTGTCACCTAGTCCCCCATCTTGACCTCTTTGTCATTGGGACTAGGTGCGTATTTGTACTCTGTAGGATACTGGGCTGTATTGATCATCTTTGTCATTGGGACTAGTTGTTGACTGTCGAGCCTCTGCTCCAGTCTCTGTGTGTTTGCTGCCGGCACTTCACCACATTAGGTCAAGATCCTCTACTGCACAGGCACCCTTCCAATAAGGCTGTCTCTGCAGGCCGTACCGTTCCACCACGTCTCCGACATTCAGCACATCCAGACCCGACTCTAAAGAAGAATCTGAACAGGAGAAAATCGACTGCTCCACACTACCACACGCATATGATGTTACCAACAACGAACACGTACACTTAACCACCGACAGAGAGTGGGCCAGTTGTGATCAGAACCAGTGCCTGAACACACTTGCAAATTCAATATCTGAACTATACCATTTAATCGACATCAACAGTAGTGTCCTCAAGTCCAACCGTTTTATTCCAGTACTCCCACCATTACCACCGTCTCCACTTCCAGTCCGTCCAGTTACCCCCAGTTTATCCAGAACCCCTGGACACTCTAGGCCTGGGTCCTGTGTAGGTTGACATTCCAGACCCACATCACGTATTTCACCTGTAGCTTCTCCTGCACCCGCACCTCATGGACCTTCCGTACCCCCATTTATCCCTGTTACCACTCCCAGAACACCATCCCCCGTACTGCAACCACCTGCTCCACCCACAATTATGAACAACGAACAACTTGCCCACCTCTTAGAGGGCCTAAACACCGTCACCAATGCCCTGCTAACGCAGACGACTCGCTCAAAGGACATCATCAGTAAACCCGAGGCGTTCAAGGGAGAGAAGGGCCATAATGCTAGACGATGGCTGAACCAGTTTGATAACTGGGCCAGGGAGCAGTCCGACTTGGTCAATAATGACCCGAAAAAGATCTGAGCGGCCCTGAACCTCATGACCTCCAAGGCCGGCGACTGGGCGAACCAGTTCCTAACCAGGTCAAACGACCCCACCAATGTCGACCCGATCTTTAATGGCAGGTGGGCCGACTTCACCACTGCCTTTAGGGGCCACTTTTCCTCTATCGACGAGGAGAAGCAGGCACTAGCCGATCTCAGGGTACTGAGGCAAGGACGGAATGAGTCCGTTTCCGACTATGCCCAGACATTCATGGAGCTGGCCAGTCTCACCAAGTTCTCGGACTATGACCAGCATCAGTACTTCGTAGAGGGACTCACATTGGAGATGCGGAAGTTGGTAGGGTTAGTGGCAGCTGTTGCGACGGCCAAGCTGAGAGACCTTAGCGAACTCATTGCTAGGGTCAACAAGTTGGACATTAGCATCAACAACCCAGCGTTAAACATTGGGAGAGGAGGCACTCAAGCACAGTCTAGTAGTGGAGGAGGAAGGGACCCAAATGCTATGGACATCGACGCCACCTCGACTTCAATGCGGAGGACTAGTACCCGAGAGGAATTTCTGAGACGAATGAGGAACAGGTGTTTTGGCTGTGGTGGCCTTCATCTCAAAAAGGACTGCAATCATGCATGAGGCGCCACATGCAACTACTGCAAGAGGATGGGGCATTTGGAACAGGTTTGCCAGGACAAGTTCATGGGAAAGGAGAGGGGAGGAGGATTAGCTGGGAAAGGTCACCAATGGATCACACGACTAATATGGAGGAGAACTTCTTGCTCTTCGACAAGGAAGGGGGGAGTCACCGTTCTCTGAACGACCCTATGACCACTGTTGCGTCCACCTCATCCCTGGTGCCCAGCAGCTCGACTGTAACTCTAGACGGTCAGGGACAGCTCACTGCCCAGATCGCTCAGCTCAATAGTCTTCTGGCTGGCCTCAGCTCCGTCGTTAACAAGCCGCAGGGTTTTTAGGAAGGATGCCCGTCTCAGCCGCAACAAGAGTGTCCCGAAGTTCGATTGTAGTATGCCCTTCTTCCAACTATGACCTTATCTCTTCATGTACCATAAACACGACTCGCGAATGTACACCATTATCATCACATTTCTGAGTATGCATGAAGATTGAGAATGGAAGACTACAAACAATGACAGCAGCCATGGTGGATAGTGGAGCAACAGGCCTATTTATGAGTAGGAGGTTTGCAGAAGAGAAAAATTTACAAAAGCTTCGGTTAAAGAAGCCGATACAGGTGTTCAACATTGATGGTACCCTTAACCAGGCCGGCAGTATACAGGAGTTTGCACAGCTGGCAATAACAGTGGATGGACATAAACACTGGGTGGATTTTCTGATTACGGATCTAGGCGAAGAGGACGTAATATTGGGGTTACCCTGGCTGAGGCAGTTGAACCCAGATGTAGACTGGTCGAGAGGGTTGTTGCCGATTAGGACCCACAAAGTAACAGTGGAGGACATACCAGATAGGGAAGGGGAAGCAATTGGTGGGGCAACCCTTGGTGATGGGGTACTAGAGGATACTCGAGATGATGCAGTGAAGGAAACTCAGCACCAGAAAGATGGATTTAAGGGACAGGAGGAGGCAGTACTGGAAGAAGAGGAGAAACAACCACGACTCTGCGTTCTCAAGGCCAACCAAGCACTTTGTCGGAACTGGCTGAGGCAGGGGATTATTAAGGATGTTAAGGAACAGGTCTGGATCGCAGCAGGATACACCTACTCCCAACAACTTGCAGAAGCGGCACAGAAACTCAAGCCGAAGAAGACGTTTGAGGAGATGGTCCCCAAGCATTACCGAGAGTACAGCAAGGTCTTTTCAGAACAGGAATCAGAACGGTTGCCAGCACACAAGCCATGGGACCATGCTATCAAGTTCACTCCTGGGGCTCCAGAATCACTTCGTATGAAAATTTACCCCATGTCCCCAGTAGAACAGGAAGAACTTGACCGATTTATCGAGGAGAACCTACAGAAAGGGTACATCCGACCTTCCAAATCACCCATGGCATCCCCGGTATTCTTCGTAAAGAAGAAAGATGGAAAGCTACGGTTCGTGCAGGATTATCGACAGCTCAATGAATTTACAGTCAAAAACCAGACACCACTCCCACTAGTATCGGACCTCATCAATTGACTCCGCAACACGAAATACTTCACCAAGTTTGACGTAAGGTGGGGTTACAACAATGTACGGATTAAGGAGGGAGATGAATGGAAGGCAGGGTTTGCAACAAATCGAGGGCTGTTTGAGCCGACGGTCATGTTCTTCGGTCTTACCAACTCTCCAGCTACATTCCAATCCTTGATGAACCTCATCTTTGCGGATCTTATCACGGCAGGGAAGGTAGTGGTGTACCTGGACGACATCTTGATTTTTAGTTCGAACTTATCAGAGCACCGTCATGTGGTTAAAGAAGTCCTCAAACGGCTACAGCAGAACGACCTATATCTTCAACCCGAGAAGTGCGAGTTTGAGAAGACAGAGGTGGAATATCTGGGTTTGTTGATAAGCAAGGGGAGAGTACATATGGACCCAGTGAAGGTAGCTGTGGTACAAGATTGGGCAACACCAAAATCAGTACGCGATGTTCGTGGATTTTTAGGATTTGCCAACTTCTACCAACGTTTCATCCGGGATTTCTCGAGGATTGCATGCCCGCTCAATGACTTAACACACAAGGACATCCGGTTCAAGTGGGGAACTCAGCAACAGGCAGCATTTGAACAACTATGGACAGCATTCATCTCAGCGCCTATTCTTGCCCTGTGGGACCCAGATAAACCGACTCGGATAGAGGTGGATGCTTCTGGTTACGCTACAGGGGGAGCCCTTATGCAGCAGCAGGAGGACGGTACATGGCACCTGGTGGCATATCGCTCAGCTTCGATGCAACCAGCAGAGAGGAATTACCAGATCTACGACAGGGAAATGCTGGCAATTATAGAGGCCCTGAAGGACTGGCGCTACTTCCTAGAGGGCCTTTGTGAGGAGTTCGAAATTGTCTCTGATCATAGCAACTTGGAATACTGGCGAACTGCACAGGATCTCGCCTGATGCCAAGCTCGATGGTCCCTCTACCTATCCAGGTTCAACTTCCGGCTGATTCATCGTGCAGGGAAAAGTAATACTCAGGCTGACGCACTATCACGGATGCCACATCACCGCATCCAAGATCACGAGGACAACCGACAACAGGTCATACTTTTGCCAGACCGGTTTCACAAGATAGCCGCATTCACCCTGGTCAACCCACTGGAGGAACAGATTTGTCAAGCATCAGAGAAAGAAGCGGAAGTACTAGAAGGGCTGAAGAAGTTGAAGGAGGGAGGTTTGAAGAGACTAGCGAACGGATTACCAGAATGGGAGGAGGATAATGGTCTAGTCTATCATCATGGCAGAGTTTACGTACCCCCAGACAAGGAACTGCGACGAGACATTCTTTGACAATGTCATGACTCCCCATCGGCAGGACACCCAGGACTCCATGCGACTTATGACTTAGTGATGTCTCACTTCTGGTGGCCAACAATATGGTCATTCACTGAGAAGTATGTGGAGGGCTGTGACACTTGCGCACGGAAGAAGCTACAGCGGCATCCATGGGCGGTAACTCATCCACTGGACGTGCCAATAGGGATTTGGGAAGAGGTAGGAGTAGATCTGATCACTCAGTTGCCCAAGTCAGATGGATACGACACTATCTTGGTTTGCACGGACCTGTTCAGCAAGCAGATTCATGCTGTCCCTTGTATGACCAGCATCACCACAGAAGAGGTAGCAGATCTCTACTATCGAGAGATCTTTCGACTTCATGGGCTACCACTGCGCTTTGTATCCAATCACGGTCCCCAGTTTGTGGCGATGGTTATGAGGAAGCTTCTGAAGCGGTTGGGTATCAAGAGCGACTTGACATCTGGATATCACCCACAGGCAAATGGACAGACAGAGCGGGCCAATCAAGAAGTGGAGAAATACCTCCGACTATACGTGGGGAGGAGACAGACAGACTGGGTGAAACACCTTCCAATGGCGGAGTTTGTCATCAACTCCAAAACTCACTCTGCACATGACCTCTCCCCATTTGAGGCAGTATATGGATACCAACCCCTTTTCAACATCCCAGTGGGACAGCGTACAGGACGGAAGGACATAGATGAACGGATTGAGGTGTTGAAGGAGTTGCAGAAGGACACGCAAGCAGCACTGGAAACGGTGAAGAAGCAACAGAAGGCAGCATATGAGAAGGGGAAGAAGGAAGCTCATGTGTTCAAGGTTGGAGACTACATATGGCTGGACGCCAAAGATATCAACCTGAAAACACCAAGTCGCAAGCTCTCAGACCGACAGCTGGAGCCATTCAAGGTATTGGAACGCATAGGGGACCTGGACTACCGTTTGAAGCTCCCCTGGGGGCGACATCAAATCCATCCAGTCTTCCACATCGATAAACTCTCTCCCTGGTGCGGCAACAATATCAATGGAGAACATCCATCACAACCTGGACCGATAGAATTGGAGGAGGACGGAGCAATAGGGGAGTATGATGTGGAGAAAATCCTCAACAGTAGGATTCATCGAGGAAAGTTACAGTACGAGGTAAAGTGGGAAGGCTGGGATGAAGGACATATTTCCTGGGAGCCAGCAGAAAATGTGGCAAATGCTCGAGAACTGGTGGAGGAGTTCCATGCTGAACACCCAGATGCAGTGGGGGAGTTGGACATACCAGTGCTGAAGAAGAAAAAGAAAAAGTCAAAGCAATAACCATCGAGGACGATGGTCTTAGAAGGGGGGTAATGTTACAAAGTGTGTACTATTTTCTTTATTCTCCTATGGTCTCTTTTCCTTTTACTACGATACACGACATTATTCCTGTTTCATCTCTTGATTCTACCTTCATTCCACTGTATTCCATTACTTTCCGCTATGTTCTATCAGTTTCCACATGACCAGGTCATGACATCATAGGTCACATGCCAGGTAGTATATATAGAACGACTTGTCACCTAGTCCCCCATCTTGACCTCTTTGTCATTGGGACTAGGTGCGTATTTGTACTCTGTAGAATACTGGGCTGTATTGATCATCTTTGTCATTGGGACTAGTTGTTGACTGTCGAGCCTCTGCTCCAGTCTCTGTGTGTTTGCTGCTGGCGCTTCACCACAGAAAGAGGTAGTTTCTGAATGGTGGGGGAACTGTATAAACACTTGCAGCCTTTGAGTGTCCATGTGACCAACATTGATGAACGAATCTTGCGGACTTCTGGGAAAAATGGTTCAAGTTGGTTGCAAATGCCTGAAAGGTAAGAGTCAATGCTATCAGGCTTGATACTGCGCTTGTTCCTACACATGAAGACAATATAAAAGCTCAAAGTGTCAACGGTTGGCTCAACACAAAAGCTGTGAATGGAGCAGAAGGTAAGATAAGAGTTTAGTGCTGAAGAGTATGCCTTCCCGGTTGATGAGTCAATAGATGCCCCAATAGCAACTGAACATTCATGTAAGAGATGCTCAATAGGCCAAGGCTCTCATTGGGGTTGACAAGAGCTGACCAAGACCAAAAGGTTCATTTTTTCAAAGCCTCCAGTGCATTCTGAGGGGGTCTGAAAGGTACAATTGTTGCTTCTAGGAAAAGATGACGGACTAAAGAGAAGTTCTTGTGAGATGAGGCATCAGCTACAATGTTGTTTCTTCTGGGTACATGTATGACACGCAAATTGAGGTCATCTCATAGAAGAATGTTGACAGCTGAAATTAGGATAGAGTGGTAATCAGGCAAGGCTTTGAGATAGTCAAAGATGTCCACAGTATTTAGGTTGTCAGTGAATATAACCATGGAATGTAAGGGAGACAGGGAGTAGTAGGCTTGATTGGCAAAGAACTGAAGGGCCGAGCACACACAGAGTGCCTCAAAAAAGAATATTGGGACTCATGTCAAACTGGGTGGAATTGAGCAGAAGAGACCTAGTTTATGCTCAGGCACCCAGCAGCCCATACCCAACAGAGACAAGTCACAATAGACCACGGTGTCTGTGTCTTGCAGTGACCAATCAAATCTGTCAAAAAAATAAACTCTGCTTGATGTTTCAAGCTTGTCTGCCAACCACGTCAACTCTCGACAAATGCCTGAGTTGATGAAAACCTTTCCCAACATATCGTTCTTCCCTATCATTTTTGCATACACATAGCAAAGACCTGGTTTCAATAATGGATGGACATTGAACGCCCAGTTACACCACCCAGCCAGACGATGAAATTCAACCAATGGATGTTGCAGAGCGCCTGAAGGAGACATGACAATCCATGAATGGATAGCAGCAATGAGGTCGGATTTCAAATCAGCAGGCATTTTGGCGGTCATCATATTTGGGTCCACCAAAAAACCGATAGCAATCATCTGAAGGCCATGAACTGCCTTTGACTTCAAATGGGTATGCCAAGTCTGTCATATAGATTAAGAATGGTGGTCATAGGAGTGGGATATGACTCATTGTGAGGTGGGTAATACTTAAAGTCGCCATCAGGATGAAAACCAAAGTCATCATCCATGTAGATTTCAAAATTATCCACTCCCTCGACATTCCTGGCTATCCAACCAATGTAACCATTGAAAGTCACAAAGAGTTTTGCCAAGGCATGACCACCAAAGTTATTGTTGCAGTTGACATTTCATGATGGCTCATAAGGTTGGTTGTTTTTTAATTTGTTGACAGTTGGTAGACCAATTGTGACAACTTGTTTAGCTTGCCACAACAGATGCATTGGGAGAAGACAATATGCTTCAGAAATGTTGACTTTCCACATATGTAGAGTGACATGTTTACTGTGGCATGCCCTGTATTGGTGGAGAGCAGCACCAAGTTGAACAATAGTATCCAAAGGTGTGCCAGCAATTGCATCTCTAGGGATCATGGAGTTTAACAAGAATTTTCCAGCACTGTGGTTCACAACAAGGCAAAATTTGTCTGTTCAAGGCTTTGGTATGGCATAAACAGGTGTGCTATATATCCCAGGTAATAAATCAGGACCAAATGACTCTGAAAACCTCTGCTTTGACACTTCAATATCTCGTTGCACATGGATGAACTGTCTCTCTTGGGAAGAGTATAAGAAATAGTACAGATTAGTACGAGTACTCAGACGTCACACAGTATAGTGGGAATGACTGATGATATTAAGGGTTACAGTACCTGTAAGAAATAGTACGGATTAGTATGAGTACTGTAAAATAAGTAGTAAATATCAGTTATAATGAATAGATAGAAATGAGATACACACCTCAGATGTCACACAGTATAGTGGGAATGACTGAGGTGTATGGTATGTGAATCGAGACATATATATATGTGGCCGATCATAAGAAAGACCAAATAAATAGTAACTTAGGAATGAAACGAGAGAGATAGGGGTCAAATACATAATAAGTAATTGGGTATCCATAAACAGAAGGAGCCGGTAATCAGACAGAAATGGTATACGAGGTTGGGATTCGAGTAACTCTCAATACTCCCCCTGAATCGTGACCAAGTTAAGTGGAAAGACCAAGAGACTTGATGAAATGTTCAATGAGGGTACGTGAGAGGGATTTAGTGAATAGGTCCGCAACGTTTTGACTAGATGGTATTGCGGCTGTTTAGAGATTTTACCTATTTCTCTACATTTTGGCAGTTTCTGAGTAGTAATAACCTTTATTACTATGAGAACCAAGGGAATATTGAGTACTAGAGTGAGGCCCAAGCTGCTAGTAAAAGGACTCACCTTCGGAAACATGTTACACGTGTTCAAAGGAAAACACTGTAGTATGGGATTCCACAGGACTGAGGGTTAGCAACTTCTGAAACATGTAGGAAGCTTTCTGAGCCTACGCTATTGTTGGTGATGCACAAAAGATAGCTACAGAAGCATGTAGAACCATACCAAGGGTAATAACAATGAGATAAAACTACTGCTAAAGAGAGTGGGAAGTTCTGAATGGACTTAACACAAATAACAACAACTTCTGAACTTAGGAAGATGGCAAAGACCACTTCAGAATCACGAGGGAAGGGGCAGAAGCCACTTCCAGAGGTCACCCGAGATGACTACTGCAGGTGCCTGGCCAGCAGACAATGCACCCGAGTTTCGGAGTTAGGATCCGACCTTCAGCACCAGTCTACTGGGGCTTAGAAATCAATCAGGTAATGGATGCCGCTGATTAGAACACGGAGAACACCAATACGGTGGCTGGGGCTTGTACCAGAATACTTCATAGTATGAGGAAAGGCTACTTAGGGAGTGTTAAACACAGAGCGAAGGTTCTGAACTAGCATCAAGAAGAGGAGAGGAATTGCTTACATCGACAGGGATGGGCTAACTTACCTGTCACCCTAATGGAAGCTGATCGACTTCAGAATTATGGGAGTATATCCCAACCGAGGGTGTGGATACTTATGACCTACCTGATCAGTCATCAGGTCTACCATCTACTTCTGAGCACTCAGTTTGGTCTTCTGAAGTAGGAATAACAGTAGTATAAGATTAGAGAACAGACTCACAACTGTGGGGATGAATAAGGAACTTCAGACTTTAGTCGGAGGTTCGGAATTGAGGATGGAATTGAACCATCTGTGCGGGAGTATATAGGGTCTGGAGCGAAAGAACAACCTGCTTCGGAACTGTATAGAACCCAGGGGACCACCCCGGAAACAGGAATAACAAATGCTGAATGATCGAGAAGGAGGATATTAATTTCTACATCCAACTTCTGGGAAAAACAGCAGAGAATAATGTCAAAACTCTCTCTGTTAATCTTAGTTAGGTGCTGATTCAGACTAGATGACCATCAATACGGATGGATATATATTTAGATACAGATTCAGGTATAATAATTAGGTAGACAGTATATAAAGGCTGGGGTTTTCATCAGGAAAGCTCCAAGTTACCCACCCAGTCTTGCTGCTGTACCACGAGGGCAGTAGTAAGCAGGGAACTTCTATAGAGAGAGACATGAGAATAGAAACGAGACCAGTCTTAACCGACTTGGTAGATTTGACTACACCTGACTGTTTAACTGAACTGTCTGACTGTCTGCACTGATTTGCTAAGTCCGCTGGGACAAAGCAACTGTCTGTCTGTCTGGAGTGGAAGTCCATTGGGGACCAAACTCACTGTCTGTCTGTCTGTCTGTCTGTCTGTTCTGTCTGTTCTGTTGAACTTCTGAAGTAGTGTTTGACTTAGCCACTGGGCCTGTCGACCTTCTGAAGCTGTTCTTTGTGAGTCTGAAGTACCTGAGTTGTGATTGGCGTGTCTCTGGTTGCTGCTACTTACATCCCACCACATACCTACCTATTGATAGTGTTTTCCTCTGCTTCTGAACCCCTTCAGAGCGTAGTATAGGATCTGAAAGTCATCCAAGACCCAGTTCCGCACTTGATATTTCGTTCTTGAGTTAGCTACTGGTGGAACCTTCGATCAACGTCGAACCAGCTCTCGCATTACATACGCTAGACCTCAAGAGTGATTTGTTTGGTGTTTTCTATAGTTTTAGGATTCTTGCTGTAGTACTTTACGGTGCTAGGACTTATATATCACACACTTCACCCTTACCTCCATCTTAGACGTTTTAATGGAACGTAGTTGAAGTCAATCTCCCCCTCATGAACAGAGTCCCGGATCCATGCCCAGTTAGTTTTGTACGAGCATGGTGAGTAGTAGACTGACTACCCATGAAGTCAATGCCTGGGGAAAGAGGAGTATAGCAAGCAGGAGCACCAACCATTTCGAACCTTTTGACAGTGCTTTCAATGAGAGGTCTCTGGTGGATAGAAATATCTCCAGTATTGTCATTATAGTCCAACACAATTCCGACGCATACTTCAGGTCTACCGTCTCTTCTAAACTCGAATTTGTCTCCTAACTCCTTCTGAACCTCCTCCCCATCTTCCTTCATCAACAAGGATGCAAGAACATCATCAGTATAGGTGCTGCTTATTGTGTCACCTTTTCCAGTCTTCCAGTACCTTATGCAGGGGTCGGCTGAAGTAGCAATATGTTTTAGGTTGCAGAAGGTTTGGTCCAATAGTTTGTACCAATTGTGGCCAGCGTCTTTAGTGCCATATAGGTTGATATTTTGTTGAAGGACCGTTTCTTGGCTGTCTTGAAGCCCGTAATGATGTTCTAAGCCTCTGGGGATTCAAAGGTAGTTCGTAGTTTGGAGTTTCACGTTTAGATAGGCAGCAGCAAAGTCCCCAGCCCATAGGTGGCGTCCAAGGTAAGCTGAAATGGCAATAATGAATCTAATTGATTCATACCGAGGGGTGATGGAAAATGACTTGTAGTAGTGGACTCTCTGTTTCTGAGTGTGGCCTTGAGCTATGATGTGAGCCCTTTGCTCGACTATGAGACCATCTTGGTTAGTTGTTACATTGAATACCAACCTAGTCCCGATTAACTTCATCCACTTCTCACAAGGAACAGGCATAAACGCCTTCCTCTCATCCAGTCAGTCTACTTCTTTTTTAATTGGAGCCCCCCATAAGTCCATCCTCGATTTTGCTTCCTCCAGCATAGTTGGTACCCACTTATTCTTCAGTTCAAGCACAAGTGGTTCATTCTGGGCAATTAATGCTGACTGGTTTTCTTCTTCATCCTTCTCTGGTAGCACTTTCTGGAAGGTGTTCTCGATGTTCCAATCACCAGCCCAATCCTCCCCCTGAGCTTTAGCCCTTTCCTCATCCTCCTCATATTCTCGTGATTCTTCCATTGCTTGGGTTATATTTCTGAGGCGTGAGGATCTCTGGGTTGGTTCAGTTTGTTGCTTTGTGGCTCGTTTACGGCGGGGTGCATTTGGTGGTATTAGTTCTAAATCACAAGTAGTCAAAGGTGGCATCGATGGAGGATCTGAGATGGTTTGGGGTCCCTTGGACCGGCCCAGTTCGAGGTCTGTGTTGTCATGTTTGGTTTGTTGGGTGTTTGGTGGCAAGTTTGGTGGCGAGTCTGGCTGTTCGAGGAAAGTCAAGTCCATATCTTCCTCAGTGAGACTCTCCCCCTCAGATGATGTCATCCAGTGCCCAACACCCTCCTCAAACACTACATCTCATGAGCGAATTATTTCATTGGTCCCTGCAATAGCACACCTATATATGCCTGGGCCGTCATATCCAACAAAACGACATTTGATTGAACGAGCCTCTAGCTTGCTACCACCTTTCTCTTTCGGAATATGCATGTAACATACACATCCCCACACATGGAGGTGAGATATGTCGGCCTTCTTAGAAGTCCAAATTTCCTCCAGTATCTTCCCCTCAGCTCTCTTCGAAGGCAGAAAGCTGCATACATACGTCGCGGCCACCCATGCTTCAGCCCACCAACGTGCAGCCATATGGGCATCAATGAGCATTGCTCGTGTACAACCTGTGAATATGCCAATAGCATGCTCTGCCACTCCATTTGAAGCTGATGAATATGTTGCCGTAAATTTGTGGATGATACCATGTTCATTAAACCATGATTTCCACATCAACAACCTAAACTCTGGTGCATTGTCTGTTTGTACTATTCTCAGTTTCTTTCCTGTCTGACCCTCAGCCATAGTTTGGAAGTCATTCATTTGTTGGAGAGTGGTTTCGGCTGTGCAGTCACTTAGGAAATTAGGGAATGGTTTTCTGCTTCTTCCTTCGACAATTATCATGCAGTACTGGTGGCCCCTGACAGATCGAGTATGAGTAGGACCAAATATATCAATGTAGACTCACTGGAGTAGCTCCTCTTTGCATTCATTTGATCCATCAAAGGGCTGGCATTTGTGGTTGGCTAAAGTGCAGTCCTCACATTGTCGAGCATCGCTGTCCTTCAGAGTTAATCCCTCAACCTTTTTCACCGCCATTTCAACTCAAGTTACGCCAGCATGAGCAAACCTCCTATGCCACAAATTCACGTCTCCTGAGGACATGAGCGACTTTGCTTGCAGAGCTGCAGGTGTACAAGACATAAAGGTGCCATTAATGGCATATAGGCCATTATTTAGGGTTCCTCCGAAAACCTCGTTGCCTTTGGGTTCGTAAAATAGGATTCAACTACCCCCTATTGCCATCTTCCATCCCAGAAGGTCGAGAGTACCAATGGAGACTAGATTTGAAGCTATGGTTGGTGCATGTAATGCATTCTTGAATGTGAGTATGTGCAAAACATTGTTGTGCACAACTCGTAATTTGACATCACCTCATCTGATGATATCAAAACACACTCCTTCCTTAGACAAATTTCCAACCATCCCAGAGTGGGCAGTATATGTCTTGAACATGCTACACTCTCTGAAGAAGTGCACTGATGCACCTGAATCAGCATATGTGGGAATAGGAGTATTTGGTTTGACTACACTGATTAAAGCTTGCATGGCAATGGCAGTTAATGCATGGTGCAAGCCAGTAATGATAGAGGACAATGAGAATTCTTGGGTAGTGGTGAAGTTGGCAGATTGATTGAGTATCAGTGTGTCTCGCTTTCCCTTCCACCATTTCAGGTATTGACCTTGTTTTCCCCCTCCTAGTTTCCAGCAGGATTCGATGAGGTGTCCTTTTCCTTTGCAATTTGGGTTTGTACAGACAAGGCTGGGATCTCTAGGTCCTTTAGGTGAGTTATTAGCCGCTAATGCAACTTCCAACTGTTCGATCTTTGCTTGGAGAGCACTGATCTTATCTGGGGCAGGCACCGAGGACGATGATTGCGATCCCCCACCTCCCATATAGAGGTAGTACTCATCTAGCTGAGATACAATACATTCATTCACTTTTCCCCCATAAGTGACCCAGTTATAACTAACCAGGTGGTTGTACAAGGAAATGAGTCAAGGAATATTGTGATGAACTGTGTCAACAATATATTGGCGCTGCAGTCGTTCGCCTCCTTCCATAGGACTCTCATCTTCTCTGCATACCCCCCTTCTCCAGCAATCTTCATTCCCTCATTATATCGACAGGCTCGTAGGCTGTCTTCTTTCCTCTGTCTTGAAATTTCGCTCATCTGCTCAAATTTGTCCTCCAGATACTTCCAGAGGTCCTTTGACATGAGTCCATGAGGGATTCCCAACCCATCTGGATTCTTAATATTGTTCCATAGGGTTAGGTACACAACCGATTCACAAATCTTGAATTCAAGAATGTTTGGACGAGGGTTGTTTACAGCAGTAGCAGCTGCAGGACTTGAGTAAGGGGTTGGAAGGTTGTGAGGGTCAATGACTCAGCCCTCCCAGTAGAGGTTGAGCCCTTTGAGTCGACCAGTGGGAAGGATGACCACTTTGAACAACACAAAGTTCCTCTCCATTGAACTTCTGGTCATCTGGTAGTAGTTGTATGGAGGTATAGTTGTTCGAAGTAGACAAAGCCATATTCGCCGGTTTAGGAGTAGCGAGTAATTTGAAAGGGGATTATTAGGTGAGTCAATAGTTTGAATATATCAGTTTACTTGGTAGATGTCTTTGTTCTGTTATAGCACTAAGGGCACGGGGCCCATAACCTGTAAGAAATAGTATGGATTAGTATGAGTACTCAGACGTCACACAGTATAGTGGGAACGACTGATGATATTTAGGGTTACAGTACCTGTAAGAAATAGTACAGATTAGTACGAGTACTGTAAAATAAGTAGTAAATATCAGTTATAATGAATAGATAGAAATGAGATACACACCTCAGACATCACACAGTATAGTGGGAATGACTGAGGTGTATGGTATGTGAATCGAGACATATATATATGTGGCCGATCATAAGAAAGACCAAATAAATAGTAACTTAGGAATGAAACGAGAGAGAGAGGGGTCAAATACATAATAAGTAATTGGGTATCCATAAACAGAAGGAGCCGGTAATCAGACAGAAATGGTATATGAGGTTGGGATTCGAGTAACTCTCAATAAAGAGCATGGTGGTATCCACCCATGATTGTATATTAGTGGGTAATTCTTGTTCCAGTGAGTTTCAGCCCAAGGCCAAAAACCATTTCTCAAGCCCTCACAGACTGATTGGATCAACATTTTATTAGGATGGTCAACAAGAAGTTGTTTGAAAACATTGACATTAATTGGGGTAACAATTTTGAAGAGATGTGGATAGTCAGTGATCATACGATTAAGGGCTTCGTTTGCAAATTCAATAGGAGGAGGAATTGGTAATGGTGGGTCTGATAGGGTATGATGAATTGTCATGCTAGTTCCAGACATAGAGCTGTCCCATCCAAAACCATGTCGATAACAAGGGAGTTTAGCTAAGTGTTCAAGCCTTTCTTGATCTGCTCATTCCAATATCTGACTGACAGTCAGAGGCTGTATGACCAGGTTTTTCGCACTTGGAGCAGATTCCATGGATATATCTGCACTTCCCTGAGCGGTTCGGACAGTTGCCCACATTCCACCTACAACAAAACTGTCTTTTCGACTCTTGAAGTGGGGCAGTGCAACCTGATCCTTTCCTTCCAGCCTTGACAACACCTGTTCCATAGTCCACAATGTGAGCCCTGTCAAGATGAGCGAAACAGGATACATCTGAAAATGCCACATCATTTCATTGTCCAACAAACTGACAGACAGCTTTATCATATGAGATGATACGTCCATGGGCACTTTCATTGATGGTTTCAAAGAGGCTGGAGATATGGTCTCTGTAGGCATCAAGTTCAAGACCTCTGTGGGGGAAGGCGAAAAGCACAGCAGCTCTCCATTGGCTGAAGGCCTTACCCCAGTGGAAGCTGGAAGCAACCTTTGACTACGTGTTGAACGTGATTGTGGAGAGCCGAGAGGCTTGGTAAAGATAAGAATCAGGGGAATCAAGAGAGGGATTGGAAATCTACGACGTGAGGTAAACGGCGGCGCGTCACACATTTCCATCATTAATCACACTTGTCCAAACAAGGACACCAGAAGCTGACTTCCATCCACCAGTGAAGACGTATTCCCCTGTGTCTGTATCGTGATCGATCCTCTTTAAGCCTGGTGGGAGCCGGTAAGCGTCCTAAGTTAAGTACGGATGAGTATAGGTAACAACGACCATAACATTGAAATGAAGTCATTTACTTCATCGTACTGTGTCCAACGTCCCGCAGTACTAGCACTCATGTTCGGTAAAGGGGTAGGCAGTGAGATGCGTTCGGTGCCGCTCTGAGCATTGGATCGTATTTAAGCCTAAGGAATGAAGACTGTGGGAAGATCAAAGGGTCAATTTCAAAACACACTGGCGATGATGAGCCGTCGGCTCACGAGCGGGATGGTGTCAGATGAAGGTTTGGTGTAAGCCGTCAATACTGGATGGACTGCCTGCATCTTGATCATCAATAGCAAGAGAATATTTTTGAGTCAGGCCGGAAAAGCGATGCATCAAAGTGTATACATTTTCCCGATACTTGTAACTCACCTCTGAGCGCAGAATATTTGGATTCCGCCCAAAGACGAAATCATCCCCGAATGTGAGACCCAATCTCGCCTGCTGTGGTGCCGCACATCGCGCAACCGCACGTAATCACCGATGGGCACATTGATGGCATGGCTCTCTGGGTCGGCAAAGTTCACAACGGAAACGGAATATTTCCTGAAGAATGAAACACACACGGACTCGGAGGCAGAGGATGTGCATCGCACTCAGGTTTGTTTCACTTTTCGACGAGCGATGATTTCCCTACAGACCCAAACATCCAGCTCGAAAAAGATCTAGAGCTTGATGCTAGCTTCGTAGCTTTATCGTGCTAAAACACTAGATATGATCTGTGTTTAATGTCGTCAATGAGAGAATGAGAGAGTTACTAGGTCCCCAAATTCAAACTCCGCCCGGTTACAGCCATCGCAAGTAAGAGCGAAAGCGCCCGCAGAGGACGGCCTAGCCCCCGCCCCAGGCACCAGGCTCTACTACAAGTACACAGAACGAGTTTTTTCTGAGTAACGCCGGCTAGCTAGGCTAAAAGGCGGTCTGATAGAATGGAATCGTTGGATATGATTTCCCGGCCCAAGTTGAACTTGAAGTCGGTCCCAACCTCGAGTGCCACGGGCCTCAGCAACTCTCGGAACCGTAAGTACGTCTGAACGCAACTGAGTTGAGCGCTGAGCATAAAGGTTCAACTCCCTTCAAGTTACCTTTGTTACATATTATGACATAGTTGCATTTTAATTGCTCTCTCGGACCTGCCGGTGAGCTCGGTGAAACGGCAAATATGCTGAAACTTGAGAACTCTGAAAAACTGAAAAACTAAGACCGGAGGGATAGAATATGTATTGATTCGACTAAAGAGCTGGGAGTAAGTGTGGAGACCGAACAACCATCTTGACTGAGAAATTTTTCAAATGGGATACACCCACACCACGAAACTCGACGGTGGGCTCTATTGGGTTGCCTTCGGGATCTCTCTTCTTTTCGATATTGAAAACCGCCAGAATATTAGCAGCGTTCTGGAAGAGAGAACGCTCGGCAAGATGAGACCTTAGAGAATGATTGATAAGTTTCCGGCTCAAGCATTTAGCCAGCCAGTTTTGATTTTTGCTCACCTGGACATGACCGGCGACCAAATCCAAACACGAAATCAAACGGGTTTTGTTGTGGATTCTGACCGAGATGTCGTTCTGGATCGAAAACGTCGGGATCAGGATAAGTGTCCGAGTCATTGAGTTGCGCTTAGCGCGGCACTCCGTATTCGCCCAGCGGTTGCTGCGGAGTTCCATGCCCGATAATGAAAATGGGATCATCGGAAGGGGTTGAATAGGGAGGAGAGAACTTGATCGAGTCATGGTTGGCAGTATCGAGGCAGTACATATATATAAGTGCTGTGTGCTGAATCCGTACAGTAGCATTTCCATCATTAATCACACTTGTCCAGAACCACCGTCGACGATAACATGTACCTCCGTGGCGTTCACGCAGAAGAAGAAATCCCCGCTCTTCGAGATTTCATCAAAAACAATCCCCTCGGGATCTTCACCACTGCGTTCGACTCTCCCAATTATCCTTTCATCCAATCGTCACATATTCCTTTCATCTTGGACGTCAAGGATGAGGAAAGCAAAACCGAGCTGGGCGTTCTCAGAGGTCACATGGCACGGGCCAATCCCCAGAGCAAGGCTCTCATCGAGCACCTACAAGTTGGCACGGTTACCAACGCTGAAGACAGCGGCCCACCGAAACTGGAGAGAGACGTCCTAGTCGTATTCAACCATCCCACACACCACTATGTCACTCCAAAATTCTACCGGGAGACGAAATCTACGACAGGAAAGGTCGCTCCGACTTGGAATTACGCAGCCGTACAGGCGTATGGCAAACTGACGGTCTATTTCGACACCAAAGCATCTCACACGGACGATTTCCTATCGAAACAGATCGATGACTTGTCGAGGTGGGGTGAGAGGGAGATTATGAAGTACGAAGCGCCTTGGACGGTGGAGGACGCTCCGAGATCGTTCATCGAAGTATTGAAAAAGGCCATCATTGGGATCGAAATCGAGATTACGAGTTTGGGAGGGAAATACAAGATGTCGCAGGAGATGTCTAAAGGCGATCGAGAGGGTGTCATTGAAGGGTTTCGTGCGTTGAGCACCGATGTGGGTACGAAGATTTCTGGGATGGTGAAGGAGAGAGGCGAACTTTTGGATAGGAAAAAAGAGGCAAAAGCGGTATAAAATTTTGTGCGTTGCAACCTGGATGATACAATTTCGCTCGGACCGCCACCATCTCCTCTCACTATGAAACCAGCAGCCCACTCGAAGAATGTGTGCTGTACAGGAGGATCCCAGGTGCTATGTATGATGATGGTATTGAAACGAAGGACGGGCGCGTTGGACACCTGTGTGGGCAGAGCGAGGGGCAGAGAGAGGGGAGAAGGAGAAGAAAAGGGCTTGAAGGTCTCGGAGTGATCATATGTACCATCAGGATTCTCGAGCGTTGTAGAGTATAATCAGCGGAGGCGTTCAGTGTTCCAAGGGTGTAGATAATGAAATCCTAGAGTTCAGATTTGTGAGTTGGTTCCCGAGTTCTGACTGTTACTACCACTCACTCAAAGCTAGGGCTTGCTGAATATATAGCCCTACACGTCCTAATGATTCAATCCTTTTCAGCCTCCATCTTTTGCCTTTTCAACTACATGTGGTCGTTCGCTTCGTCAACCTCCGTGGAATTAGAAAAGGCATCTGACCTCTTTCTGGTAAGATCCATGATTGTTGGGAGATTGAAGAGATTGTCGACAAACTCTTCTGGCATAGCAGCCTTCGAAGCATTCGCGGTGGCGAAACACTTTGCAAAGCAGTCATGAGTCAAAATGTTCTAGGACATCAGAATTCGGCTGGAAGTTTCGTCCAGCCCCGGGGAAGAACGTCTCTAAAAATGCTGCTGGATCCATTTTAACACAGTGGCCACGGACTTCATGTTGGGCCAGGTCGTAGCGTTTACTGAATTCGTAGCGTGTGGAAGTGCAAGGAGGCTGATTTGTCGGATTAGAGGCGGCTGGTGTGCTGGCTGGGATCCCTCAGAGATGATTGATGGTCAATTTGCGAAATGGGCACTGACAGTCCAAAGCAGTGATTGGCTATGCTTGCGAACTCACGTAATGTTCCTCAACTTGCGGTCAACATTAACCACTATGTCATCTACGTGCGGCTAAGAAATTGCTTCGAGCAATCACTGCTCGACAGTATCGTAGATCGTAAACTGTACTATCACAAACTGTCCAAAACCCCTACGTACAGGATGTATCTTAAGGAGCCCGCGAAGAAAAACGTATCCTTGAAAGTTCATTGAAGCCAATCCTTTCGGCATTTTCACCACTGCAATGAACATCCAATCATCCCACATTCTTTCTGTCCTGAAAATCAAGAATGACTATAGCGAAGCTGAATTGGGAGTTTTCCGTGGGCACATGACACGAGGCAACTCCCAGTGCAAGGCTACCATCAACCATCTCGAATCCATTGCCGACGCTGAAGATGAACCACCGAGGTTAAAGAGCGATGTTCTGGTAATCGACAGGGTGTATTGATGGGTCTTGCGCGTTGGACACCTGTGTGGGCAGAGGGAAGAAGGAGAAGGAAAGGGCTTGAAGGTCTCAGAGTGATCATATGTACCATCAGGACTCTCGAGCGTTGTAAAGTATAATCGGCGGAACGTTCAGTGTTCCAAGGGTGTAGATAACGGAATCCTAAAATTCAGATGTGTAAATTGGTTTCCGAGTCTGTGCTACTACCACTCACTCTCATCACCGCGGGGCCTGGAACCTGAAGTTCTTCGGGTGCTACAGTTCCATCTCTTCGTCTGTCTTGAAACAAGGGCAGCAATAACGGACGTGTATTTGCTAGTTGAGCCTGCAATAGGCGACGGCGGGTAACGGTCCTCCTATGGTGTCGTGTGTGGTGAATACAGACTGGAAACATCTGTCAGATACGTGCTCTCAAGAGCCACGACGATCCCAAAGACGTACTGGCAGGGAGAATCAGAAGCGACATGATAGAGAGGACCAGGAGAATAGACTGAACTATTGGGTTCATTTACAGCAACGTGGACGTCCATTCTGCTTCGGTTGTACTTAAGATGGTTTTCGTTCAACAGCATTGAAGGGTGTACGGATGGCTGTGCAGGTGCAGATGAGTTAGCAACTCACATGCGGTCCCGGCAAGCTGCAGAAAGGCAGAGGTGTTAAGTTCGGGGATAAAAAAGGTGAGGTTGTGGGAGAACATAGAGCGAACAGAATAGAAAGGCTGGAGGATGTCGGGTGACAGAATATGCCTACGCATTCCTGGGTTAGGGTTGAGGATTTGATGACCCCGAAGTGCTATTACGGAATTTCTCATTCATGAAATCTTTATGCTACAGAAGATTGAGTTGCATAGGGCGTCTCCTTCTTCAGACTACCATGGGACGAACTTGTATCTCACCACTTCAACTCCACTCTTTCCACTTGACCCCAAAGTGTCTCCGTAGCAGTTCATCCTCCTCCTCTGCCCGAATCGTCAACAATGCCAAGTAAACAGGCACCACGACAATCCATACCCCAACCACAGGTGAGTAGACGAACGAGCTATCGTAATTTCAAGACCCTGGCGTAAGATGATAACCGGCAACCCCGAGAACTGTCAGCCAAGCACCAGTGTAACCTGGGTGTCGAACAATCGTATAGGGACCATCTGTCACCAAGAAAGCGTTTCCATCGACCGCCATCTCGAATTTCATACTTCCGCGGAATGATCGATAGCAAAGAAAACGGATATATCCACCAACGATCGGGATCTTCGATGTTGGGCAATGAGGTGTCGAGGCTGGGAAATGCTGGGGGGCAAGTGGAGGACAGAATACAGATCGTTGAGAGAAGCCATATCAATGGCCATCTACTTTTGACAGTGAGAGCTTCATTTGGCCAGCTCATTTGTGACGCTCAGCATAAATAAAGGAAAGAGTCTCCTCGAGGTAAAGAGAAGCCACCATTCTCGTTTTTGGGAACCTGTTTCGGTCTTTGAAGGAAGCGGGGTAAAGGTATATCTGAAGGCTAGGGAAGATAGAATGATCATGGCCAATTTCAAAGCAACCAACCGGGAGTAGCGAAGAAGCACGCGCTGATTCTGAGTTTGCGTTGCGGATTGTTTGGTACGAATTGAACTCTAACCCTAAGTTCGACGGTGAGAGTCTGGAGTCTCGCACGCATTCCAACCAACGATGGTTGATCTGCACGGAGTCAGTACACTGGTTTCATCAAAAACCAGTTCTGTCCGCTTTCCCTGTCGAGACCTTCGTAAGCTACTACTGTTCATTCGTGCTCGATACTGAAAGCGAAAAGTGAACCCGAGATCATCTTGTCGAGAAGAACGCAGCACTCTGCCCATTCTCATGTGACCGTCATTACCCATAACAAAGACTGCTCTTTCACCAGGCTGTCGTATGGATCTTCAACTTCGATGTCCGGCGAATGACTTACATACACGTTGCAAAAGCTGCAGATGAACGAAGCCCACCTCAATCAGAGTACATCTTGAAGAAGACTGGATCTGAAAGAGAAAGCAACAGGTGGGTGGCATTAAGTTGTTATCTCTTCCTACCTGAATAATTTTTTCGGCATTTCTATTCACCAGGCTCGATTCGCAATTTTGGTTTTACCAGAAACACTTGGGATGTGATCTTGTCATTCGCCCCGAAGTCGTCATTCCTGATTCTGGCGCAGTTCTAGATGCAGGCACTGGGTCAGGTAAGTATATCCCATACCTAAGCCTCAAAGCACCTCACATGAATACCCATTCAAGGCGTCTGGATCCTTGCTCTCTCGAAGGAAGTTCCTCAGACAGTGTCTCTGCATGCAATAGATTTGGACCCTTTGCTCTTTAGACGTGACCTAGCGCCTCACGACGTCAACTACTCAGTATGTTCTGTAACCGCCATGCCCGAGGACTGGACAGACAAATTCGACCTTGTGAATCAAAGATTACTATTCGGAGGCCTCTCATTGTCTACTTGGCCAACAAACCTCGCAGAAATCTACCGTATCACAAAACCTGGGGGGAGCATACAGCTTGTTGAGTTCAGCTCGGCGCACAAAGCATATTCCTTTGGAGCATCCCGTTCTGAATCACCCGCAAGAAAGTTCGATGAAGGCTGCAAGATCTTCATAGAGCGCTTAGGTTTTCTGTGAGATACTGCCAACGAACTTCTACGGATGGTCTCAGAAGCAGGGTTCCGGGATGTCCATGAGCTTCTTATTGCTATGAAGAACCACTTTATAGACTTTGGAATTGTGAGAGATGGAAAAAGATTTTGATGAGCTGGTGGAGGAATATAAGCAAGAGTGTGAGGACGATGGACTGTTTGGCGCGGAGGTTTGCTTCGTTTGTGCCCGTAAATAAGACATCTGTGTAAGATTATTCAAGTCATTGGCATGGGTTCTGGTTATATTTACATCGTCCCCCGCTCTGAATTATGAACTGACTTGGAACTATGATCGATACCCTCGTATTTCAAATAACCACTTCTGTGTTTGCCCGCCCTAAAGTGTCTGCAATCTTCTCTAAGCTATTTCTTACGCTACCCCGTTTAGTCTCTCAGCGTCATGGCCTCTAGGAACCAGCACACTCCATACCGGCGATGGGCATGTAAATATCACAAGTTCAAACCGGTTGGGTTCATTCACGGTTACTGTTCAAACGTTACGTCTTGAAGGGACTAAACGTGAGTCCCGGTTCATTTTGTCCAGAGGCACGCCATGATCGCTTCATGCCCATGTTGACTATGAGGACGATGGACTGTTTAGTTGAGAGGTATGCGATCGTAGCTTCTAAACAAAATTGTTAGACCGGTTCTGACATAGCTTGAACCAGAGCCATATCCGTGTAGCACGCACCCGGCAGGCAATTGCTTTGATCTGATTGGTCAAGGAATTTCCAGCCCAACTGCTAGTCTTATCGTACCTCGTTCCTTGAAGATCGGAATGATATCTTTGCGTTAATCGATGAGTGGATCGGCATGTTCGCTTGTCACGTCCGCAGAAATACTTTCGAACTTGAGTAAACTACAGTTTGACATAGACATCCGGACGATCCGATACGCTTTATGATGAAGGAGAGCGCGCTGTCGACTCCGTAAAACATCCAATCATCCAATCAACCCACCTCCCTTTCCTACTCGACGTCAAAGATGAAACCAGCAAAATCGAACTGGGCGTTCTTCGGGGGCATATGGCACGAGCCAACCCTCAGAGCAAAGCTCTAATCGAGCATCTCACTTCGTTAGCCGACGCGGGAGACGGTCCAGGGAAACTAGAACGTGAGGTCCTCATTCTCTTCAACTATCCTATACAGCACTACGTCACGCCGAAATTCTATCGCGAGACAAAACCCAAAACAGGAAAAGTCGGTCCAACTTGGAATTACGCGGTATATGGCAAGTTGACCGTCTATTATGACAGTCAGGCAGACGCTGCCAAGGAATTCTTGACGAAACAGTTGAACGATTTGGTGATGATGTGGGAGAGGGATATCATGGAATATGAAGATCCTTGGGTTGTAGATGATGCGCCAAAGTCGTGGATTGATATTCTTAAAAAGGCTATCATCGGGCTGGAGATCGAGATTACGAGTATGGCTGCAAAGTGGAAGATGTCGCAAGAGTTGCCACAAGGCGATAGGGACGGTGTTGCTGACGGGTTCCGCGAGATGGACACCAACGTGGGTATGCAGATGTCGAGGATTGTAGAGCAGAGAGGGGCGCTTTCAGACAGAAAGAAGACGGAGACGAAAAAAATTTGAAACATGTCTATGAGGTTCTACTTAGCATTGTATAGTATAATTGGTGGGGCATTCAGTGTCCCAAGCTTATAAACAACGGATTCCTAAAATTGAGCTTAGTCTCGAAAGGTTATATATCCGAGTATCTGTACGACTCACCCTCATCACGGCGGGGTCTGGTACCCGAATCTCTTCGTGTCCTCTCCTGCGTCCATCATAGTACAAGGGTAACGCTAATGGTTGTGTGTCCGTTACGACCCGACGCATAATACAATTCCGAACGGTCCTTCTAGGGCGACGTCGTACGTGGTGCACACAGACTGGAAACAGTGTCGTGAGTCGTCCAAGTCAAAAGTAAACTCGAAAACGTACTAGCAGGTAGAATCAGTAGTGACAGAATAGAACAGACGAGTAGAATAAACTGTACTACTAAGTGCATTCACACTGACAGCGAGAAGTAGAGAGAAAGCCGTTGGTGGTGTGTCGAGTTTTGATACCAGGGTTGTATATCAGAGCTGGGCGTTGAGCGACGACCTCTGGGTGCATGCACCTGCAGTCCACGAGAATTTGAAACATTAGCAAGCATTGCGGAATACACGGGAATGAAGCCCAGCCATCGAAAGAAATGAAATAGAAGGAGTATGGAGTTCTAGCCCAAGCGAATGGTGGGGGTTAGGGTCAAAGATGTAAAGAATAATTAGCTAATTATTTTACTTTTTCTTCCTCCTACAATCCCCTTACTAAAATGGCTCCCTTGCCCGAAATAAATCCCAGAAGACTCGTAGGAATAACACCTGAACGCGCCACAAACGTCTCTAATACCGAATTTCCTGGTCACTATCCTGGAGAAGACCACTCATGGGACCTCAAAAAATTTAACAAAGTCCGTCCGCGTTCTCGTTTCTCTCCCTCCTTCAAGGTATTGACAAGAAGCGGGAAGGATAGAACACGACTGTTCGTGTAACCAGATTATCCAACCGGTCAATCGAATTTGATCTTGTGGGTGTGGACGCCTCGATAGCGAACGCGTTCAGAAGAATAATGATCGCAGAGGTGAGGGAGTCAGTTTCCCCCTTCTTCTGTGACAACGGAAGGCTGACGGATTCAAGGTGCCCACAGTCGCAATAGAACGAGTCTACGTCTTTGACAATACCACCGTCATTCAAGACGAAGTTTTAGCTCAACGAATAGGATTGGTACCGCTAAACGTTGACCCAAATGTAATGGATTTCCGGGAACGTGTGTATCCCTCACTCTTCTCTTAGATTCATTCCTACTTATCTTTTTTTTGTTAGGCAATGAGGAGAATATAGCAACAGACCGCAACACCATCGTTTTCAAAGTAGACTTGACATGTACGAGGAACCCTTCCATCCCTAAAACCACCGGCATCGAAGACCCATCGGTATTATACCACGGTCACGAATTTCTCTCTTCTCATCTTATCTGGCATCCAGAGGGAGAACAAATGTCCGTCTTCGCCGATTGTAAACCGGGACCTACGAATCCAAACATCGTTCTGGCGAAACTCAGGCCTGGACAGTCGATAAACATGGAATTGCATGCTGTAAAAGGTGTGGGGAAGGATCATGCAAAGTTCAGTCCTGTCGGTGAGTCCCTGGTCGTTCTGAGTGTTTCCTGGAGGCTCAGAAGAGTGTTTTTTTTTCTACCCTCAACCTCCGGATAGCAACCGCATCTTACCGTCTACATCCAAACATTGTTCTCAAAGGAGACATACCACCCGACCGAGTGGAGGCATTCAAGCAATGCTTTGCTCCCGGCGTCGTTCGCGTAGATTCGAAAGGAAAAGTCTACATCGACAGGGAAGCTATGCGTGGAGACTATGTCACTCGTGAAGTCCTTCGTCAACCAGATTTTGCGGACAAAGTCGAGCTTAGCCGGATACGGGACCACTTCATTTGTGAGTCGTAGTATCCTTGCTGTGGTGCCCTTTTCTGTGCTAAAATATTCTGTCTTCGTTTCCTGTAGTTGGCATCGAATCAGAAGGCCCTTATAAGCCTGAAGCGCTTCTTCCTGAGGCTATTAAGGTCATGCGATCGAAAATATCGACAATAAAGAAAGCTGCTGAAGCGTTGTTGGATGCTAGGCAAGAGGACGTGGCAATGGGGGAACCGCAGGACTCTCCCTAGTGTTCGCTCTTCCAAGTGGCTTTATAGAGGACCACCTAGTCGTTTGCTAGTTTTTGACGACTTACCACCATCTTGTATGGTAAACGAGATCATTTGTCCAACGCCCTCTGCAATAAGATGTTATGTTGGAATGCGTTTATTTCTACAGAATTGAATTCCCTAAGCATCATCACAACCAAAAGCACAAGCACGAGTTATTGTAAGTAGCAATAATGATACAAGAAATCCACCCTCCGCGGCGATGCACAAGTCAAAGCTATACGTCACCAAAACCTAATAGAATTCGGCTTGTGCCCACTGACAAGCCGTTGATGAACGATATTTGAAGTCATTGAGGACCACTTTGAATATGTAGAATAGAACCGAACCATCAGTATCAACACCGTCCAAACTGAGTAACACGTACCCCATTTCCTATGAATCCACCAGCTCTTCTCGCAATCTCCATGTCCACAGCACCTTCAACGTCCCTCTGATAATCATCCAGCACTAGATCATGACTAGTGATAATGTTTTCCCAGCCTTCGGCACGTAAGGCGTCCTTCAAAACCTTCAACTGTGAAGGGGAGGAATTCGTCAAGATGTAAAGAGTGTGAAGGGGTTTGTGTCTATCGGCTTCAAGTGATGCTCGAACATCCCGAACTTTCTTCACAAATCCGTCCATCGAAGGCTGACACCTCTCCAAATACACTGCGATATTTTCCTCCGTATTCTTGCCGTACACGTATTTCTCGTTCGAATTTGGGTCTGAGGAAGGTAAACCACCCGCTGGGGGGATAAAAACGTCTTGTGATGATAGAATGGGGAGAAGATTCCATCCGTAGAATGTCAAGTTGTAAGACGCCAATAAATCCGTACAAGCATCGGAGAAATCTCCAAGTCTGACGTGAATTGCCAGTACAGAGGATAACGGGTCTGTCTTTTGTTCTGCTTCCTCCTTTTGTCCCTCCCGAAACAGATGTAAATTCCTCTCCACACCCGACTTTACCAAACCTGAAGCCGCCAACAACCTCGACACCGGTGACGTCGAAAATGATTCCCACAAGGGTAACGCTTTGTGTGTCGCCCACATACGTACATCAAACGTCTGTGGGTACGGATCCTGTGTCAACGGAGATGGAAGAACTTCGATACACCTCTCGGGAGAGTTCAACAGCAGTTCCCTCCAATACTCAAAGATCACGTCTCCCCAAGGTGACTCCCAATTCTCTGTTTGGTTTTTCCCTATAGGTCCTCCTGCATATCCATACGGTGAATTTGATAGTGACTTGGATGAAGGTTTAGGGATTAGAGGTTTAACCTCATCGGTGTAGATGATTTTGCGCTCTTCCGGAGGACAGACGACCTCCCAGTATCGAACTGAGACTGACCGAGGTGAAGAATCGTTAGGTTCCCAAAGACCTCCCGCAGACGGGCCAGAAATTAACGCAGTCAAAGGTGTTTGTGGGTGTCTTCGGCGTCGGGAGAATGCTATTGGGGGGATAAGCCAGGGATGGTACGAGTCTTTCCAATGATAGTCTTGAAAAACATAGGCGCGTTTCGAGGCCCGTGCGAGATAGGTGTTCATTAACCTGTGGATGTGTAACTGTCAGGATGAATATTTCCTCTTTCAGATAAATTTTCCAGAAACTACACCTCGTTGAACACGTTATTCCACCCTAACTGACGTATCTCATTCGAAAACCTCACATATCTCCCCGTCTTACCCTCCGGAAAGGGCAAGTCAAGGTTATGTTGGGGTAAGGAATCTTCATATGCGTAGAACGAGCCGTAATCTGGCGGTTTCCCAATGATTTTCCCTCCACTCCAGAAAAGAAAACCTTTTGGATATACGTAGACTTTTGATCCTGTTATCCAGAGCAGGAGGAATGATGAAAATGATAATGCGAAAAAAAGCACGAGAATTCGACGAAATTTGCGAAGGTGAGGATTCTGTGGAGGAACGAGCTTTCGAACTTTTCCTAGGAGCATAATGGTGGACAGAGGGGAGGTGGTGGTGGAGGGGGTTAAAGCTGTTACCCCAATGTCAATGACAACGACAACAGCGCCTGCATCATCGGCTGATACTGATCGTTTAGGGGACCACGGAGTAGTTCTTGGGACCGTTCCCGAATAACAAATGATAACAAATACGCCACAATCCGTTCATCTCCGTAAAGACATAGCTAAATTAGCCCAACATTGACAGAGTGCACTATCATACAGGAATGAATGATATCAAGTACTGAAAGTCAGCACGCTTCCACGGATCTTCAACTTTACACTTCGATCTGCTGGCCATTCAAACTTGACCAACTCCAGCGTATCAACGATATTCATGTTACCTATGTAGTCGAAGGAGAGAAGGCGGTCCGTCAGTCCAGTTGTAACGGCGTGGGGAAGCAAGAAACACGCACCCTCGTCTCCAATATTGAACGGCAAAGTCTTGAATGGGTCCGACCCCGAGTGACCTTGTCTCGGAGGAGCGCCAGGATTGAAAAAGCTCGTAAAACTAGAACCAACTTTCCACACCAAGACAACACTCTCCTCCAGCGACATCGTAACCAATCTTCTACCATCCGGAGAAAAACTACAAGCCGTGATGCTCTTTTTGTGGCCTTCGAGAACATACAACCGAATAGCCGTTTTTAGGTCGTACATGACGATGGCTCCTTCGTTGCTTCCCACGGCGAGACGTTGAGTGGACATGTGGAAGTCGGTGTTTGGGAAGCTATTACATAGTAAGGAATTCGTGGGTACGACCACTTGGTTGAAGAGCGAGCGGGACGTACGTCTTGACAACCTGTCCAATAATCTCAGTTGCAGTGTCCAGAATTGCATCACGGTTTGTCGTAGAATTAGGATCAAGAGATTTCACCACCGCTTCCATCAATTTCGGGATGTTCGGGTACAAAACCATTGGTCGCTGAAACAGGAACAAATTTAGTTCCCGTAAATACCTCCCCAGAAAAAAAAGGAAAGGCGAAAAAACCTTTCGAATCAAAAACGCCAAAATCTGCATAACACTCTTCTTATGCTCCGTATCTGTCGGGTTAAGTATGTCCAAGCTTAACGTGGTCATGAACAGCGTCGTATTGACCACAGAAATATGTAGAATCGCCAGTCTCGCTTGAGCTCCGACATTCTGAGCGCTGATGGTTTCCTTTCTGGTACTTGTAGCGAGTACAACCAGAGATCTCAGAATTTCTAGTGCGTCGATATAATGTTGCCAGACTTGGAAGCCTCTAGAACACAGATCAACAGCAAGGACGCGGTGAATAGAATGTTCGTCATGGAGATAGAGAGAGATGGATTTGCTGATGTCTTTCATTGTACTGCGCTCGGTAATCGTTAGGGGAGCTGTCGATTCTAAAAAAAAATCTTTATAAAAAGCACCTTGCCGAGAGGAGACTATATCTCTCCGCGGCCAGATGACCGCACAGAAAGAGAGCAAGAGCAGCTATCAGTGACTCTTTCTGTATCGTTGGTTGCAAAAACGGCACTTATGGAAAAGGCCAGTGAGCAACGGAAAATACGGAAAGGAAATTAACAATACATTGATGTTGCCAAGCGTCCACCATCGTATTGGTTTCGTCATCCGTCATCCCGGCGGCGGTAGCGTCGAACAAGATCCTTGCAGCTTGACGAACTTCATCTGGGGGAAACATTCAGGACCAGCCTCAACAGGTACGAGTCCCACAGCATTGTTCGGACTTACTAGACCCATCAAGCCAGCACCTCGCAATAAACACCAAACTAGGTGGTTTATACGCCACACCGACAGCACCTGACAACGAAGATGTGTAGAAACCAATAACAGTACTCGCGCTTTGAGATAGCTCTGGGAGGTTGTCAGTGACAAAGAACAACATTTCGACTGCTGGAGTTAAGAGAGAACCTTCAAAGACGCTTAATGCTCGTAATGTTACTGTGATACCCAATGCACGAGCTGCCGAAATATCGTGAGAGATGGTCCAGGCTTGACCTGCGGAGAGAACCTGGTAGGTGCTTGAACAGCCAGACCTACGTCGCTGTCAATTACCAATTCTGTGCACAAGATGACGCAAATGGATATTTTACCCGGAAAATCCAACGGAAACGTTTGAAAGCGGTATCCCGAGCTGAACACGGCAAATCTCGTCGATGTCTCTGTTCAATCCGGGTGTGAGTAACGTCGAGAGGACAGCTCGGAGATGATCCCGAGCCTGTAATATTTTCTGCGTTTGTGATTTGCTTGTACTGATGGATTTTGCGATGGAAGTACAGGTACTTATGAAGAGCTTGACATTGAGACACAGAGTGGATGCTGCATCGAAGACCGAATCAACAAAGTAAGACATCAGTACAATGGCAGAGGACGGACCGAAATCTAATCCTCGAGTGGCGTTGGCGACGGTTGAGAGCATGGTGCCACTTGAATCGACTTCGAAATTCAGTAACCTGAGTTGATCGTGATGTTGACGCTTGCTTATCAAACCGGGCATGGCGACGTACAATTCTGACCAACCACCTTGTGCTAACATTTCCTTTGCCTTGTCAGAAGTCATGGACCTCCAAAATTCCTTCGTCTTGATATCCCAAAGGCGTGCTCGAGAGTCGGAATACATCAAAAGAAGGTTATTCTGCCCGATGCATACCCGTTCCAATGGAAAGGCAGAACCTGGGACGATGTAAAGGCTGGACGATGGTAAGTTGGAGACTGTATGGAGCATTGATATTCAATAGACCACTGACAACTTGAACCCATCGATCGCAACGACAGCAATCGTACCGTCCTCAGCTACACAGAGAACACATCCCCTAAGAGGGCCATTTTTGATATCCTGGAATTGAAGAATTCTTGACAGCGGCGTATTGAGCACAGTCCACCGGGCACAGAGCTTGAGACTAAGGAGGTGAAGATGAGGGAGAATGAAAACGAAGACACCCGGGATACTGCTACGCACTCAGATATCGACCATATAGCAATAGAACCATCGTCTGCACCGCCCATGATCAAACGGTCATTTGTCCGTAAATCTCTCACTTCTTGAAGGCACACAATGTAGCCGTCAAGCGGTTGATCTGATACCTTGGAGAACACTGCTTCCGACGACCGCTTTCGACAAATTTGCATCAATGAGGTTTGTCGGACCCGACCATCGCCTGGATCAGTAAGTCAAAGGACGCTTTTCCTAAGCTACAAAAACTTACTATAGCCTAAAAGAATCGTATTCAAGTCTATTGGCAAAGAGGCGGTGAGTCGAATGTTGGACGTTTTAACAGGAGCGCGCCAAACGATTTGGGACACTTGATTCCTGTCCTTCTCGTCCCAAACAATGCTTTCCAATTGAAAGCGACCATCTTTAACCGGAGCAATCAAGCCTGTTGATCGTGAACGGATATCGAGTGCCTCCGAACCACCAGTGGCAATTGTATGGAGTAGATTAGGTCTTTGCCACTAATCAGTCACGAAGCAAGTTTCCCATCATTTGTCCAAGCTTGTACTCACTTGAAGTTCGTTTGTTGGTCCGGAGAGAACTGTGAGATCTCGTCATTATCTTCATTAACTGTCTTCAACTCGTAATGTTCGAACTTGTCCTACAAAGTTGACACAAGCCCAGGTGTCATGAATTGTCGTCACTAAAGCTTGGTTATCCGTACCTCATACACAATGATGAACGTCCGATCATCAAAAAGCCTCGCGTCTTGAATACCAACGAAGGAGGATTTGAACCGAATCTGAAGTACGCCTCCATTGTAGGTGAAAATCTGAGAAGATCCAAGAGTTGTTTGCGATGTCGATACTACTTGGGGAAAATCGAATCACGTACCACAAGCTCCTGCAAAGACCACACAAGACCGTAGAACGATCCCCCCACATCAAGCATACGACACCCCATTATCTGATTATCAAATGGCAAAGAACCGATCTCGCGCAGGTTTTGCAACGAAATGCGCCCGGGATGCTCGTCCTGCTGATGTTCAGATGATTCTGAAGGCTTTGAAGCCACCGCTTTGAACGGATTTGCTAAGTTGACGTTCAGACGTTGTGAATCGGGGGTCTCCCTTCCACTCGATTTTGTCCGGACAGTAGAATACGGGAGAACAGCAAAATCGTACGAGTTCAGTTGTCCAGTTGCGTTGATATAGAAGAAGGTCGGCATATCTGCGGAGACATGGACTACGTCTTGAGGGTTTACCTACATTGAAACAAGAGATCTCACCGTCGGATAGGAAATGCAGTCCGATAGCATCGGGAGGGCCTTCTAGATACCACTGACCGATTGCTTCGAGCGTTATTTCAACATTTCCAGCAAACCGATTCACTGATAACTCGACGACTACTGTTCTGCACTCATCCTGAGATTCGTCTTCCTGCATATCCGAGGCTTGCGAAGACAACGAGTTCGAATCGAGGGAGGCCGATGCAATGACGAGGGTTCTCTAATAATAAGAAATTGGCACATTAGTGTAGACACCAATAAAGCACAACTAACCTGAAAACTCTGATGCACTGTAAGACGTTCCCAGTTCCAAGCATCATGGAGCTTTTTCCTTGGTTTCATATCTTCTGGAGGATCCAGGAGAGTATGATCGAGATCGAGGACTCCTGCACATCTTCCGTCTGAAGTAGTGAGAATAGTTAAACGACTAGATGCTGAGGATGAGAACAAAGGACGACGGATGTGAACTGGTGCGCACCCAGAGCGTTGCAAGACAGCCAGTAAGTCTCCGTGATCGATTAGGTGCATTGAAATGACAGAACTCCGCGGCCCAGCAGCAGATAACAAGGTATGGGACAGAGGTCGTAGACGTCCCATTGGCTGATTCAGAGGAGAAAACGAAATGACGTTTGGGGTATGTGGAGGAGATTGGGGTGTAGGTGAAAATAGTCCCTCAAGTGCTTTCGACCTTTGAGATTCACCTGCAGATGGCTTATCCGCGGCAGATGCTGACGAAATAGCCCTATCTCTAGGATTACGACCTTTTAACATGTCCTTCAGCTTGTCGGGTTCGTCGTCGAAATCAACAAAGTTCTTGGGCGCTTCGACACGTTCGACTGTTATACCAGAAACAACCCGAGATCGTGTAGTAAATTGGAAAGGTGCAGCATAGTTGGAGGCCGCAGGTGAAGCAGATCTAGAAGTTGCTAAAGAATCCCGAGACATGGGCTGAGAAGGACTAGCCTGTCCAGTTAAAGATAAAACACTTGGTGCTCTGTTTCCTGCTTCTTGGACTGTGGGCTTCCAGATGAAGATAGAGCCGTCCTGACAACCAAGAGCAACACCACCAGAAGGTAATGCATCTGTGTCATTGAAAGATGCATCCCAGGATGTCAGTGCCAATGGTTGAGAGCTAGTTAAAGTTTCACTAATGAACGAAGTTGCGGGGGCTGCAGTCGATAGATCCGTATAATCATGAAATGTCAATGTGACGTCGAAATGACTTGAAGATGGATGGGGAGGGGCGCTCAGGTGTGAAGACATTTCATATGTTACAGGACAAGAGCCCACTTGAATTTTTGCGGATCACAATGCCTCAGATATGCGAGGACTTCCGGACCTGGACGAGGTTGGCGACAGAGAAACGACGGTGGTTTGTGACGACGCGATTGACCACGTGGGATGACCAGAATCACGTAATTAACGTCGGTCGCCGCGGGCCGGAGAAAGCGCCTAGCTCGAGAAAGAGATGATACTCCGCCGCTCTCAGAACATCATGCTGGCTCCGCAACCTTCAGAGATGCAGAGAACTACGACTTCCCCGACATTCACGACATCTTTTCTCCAAAATATACGAGGAGACGGTGCAGGTGCGATGGCTTACTGTCGTAAACGCAGAGAACTCATATCCACTCGGAAAACCACTGCCCTACGCCTCGATTGTTGTCCTTTGGAGGAACTGGTTGAACCTCCTGCCTTGGGCGAAACACCCGCCCTTCAACACCTCACCATACTATGTACAAGACGAGTCCACTCGAATATGACGTCGCACTTCCCATATGCCTTCGGTTCTTTCTCACAAGTTTACAAAAGTTATGCTGTGTGTAATGAGTGCCCTCGGTCGTTTTCGGCTATATATGATTCAGAGATTATCCTGAAGCAGCTGACAATTCTCTGTATTTTTGGTTTTATCAGCACTCTCCAACTTAATCCATCTCGACTTGTGCAGTCATGATAGGTGGGGAAGACGGTCGGGAATGATACCGACGATGCCAGTTGAATACGCATTCCTCTGCCTCAAAAGCGACGCCCTCCGTTCGAACTTGCGATCTCTTCCTGTCGGATCTGCTTGCACGATAAGAACTTGTCGACAGAGTATTGGAAGTCGTCTCTACAAGGAAGGATTTGACCTGTCCTTCGACGAAATTCTGGTCGTCCCGTGTTGTATCCGATGAATATGAGTTCAAGCCCAGTCCTACTCAACTTGCGAACATGTGCTTGAGAGGCAGGGAATGTCATAACAGAATATTGATTATGATCGACGAGCCATTCTGGATTTTTGAATTGTTGTTACACTTTTATTGATTTGACAGTTGGGGGTAATCGTGGCGTTCATGATCAAGTGTGTTACTTCGCTTTGCCCGGATTTACGTACTTCCTATCGTGGACACTTTCACCAACCCCCATCATCTCTTGCATTTGAGTCTCAATAGCGCCTCGAACCTCCTGGCAACTTCGTTACGGACATCATGCATCAGACCTAATACACCCACCTCGATAGGGAGTCCAGTCATGGGTAACCCAGTACGAGTTTCATGGGAAGCATAGGGAAATACGCAACAGGTGACCTCCCTTCAATGGCGTATATATAAGGTCACTCATGCTCGACCCCCAGACTCTCTTTCACCATCGAAGCAGCCATGGTATACACAACATCTTCTGCTTTCCTCAAGGTTCTTTCCAACGCAGGAATTACCCATGTGTTTGTCAATTGGGGATCAGACCACCCGGCTCTCTTGGAGGATCTTCAGCGACAACGCACTGAAGGAGATGGGGAAACATTACCCAGGTTTATAACTTGCCCGAACGAAATGGTAGCGTTGAGCGCTGCGCAAGGGTATGCTCAGGTTACAGGGAAGCCAGCTGCTGTTATTGTACATGTCGATGTTGGAACTCAAGTGTGTAAACTGATAATTGCGAAGTCTCTTCAATTCTGACCTCATGGGCTCCCAGGCTCTTGCAGGCGCTATACATAATGTCGACCGCGGAAGAGCACCGGTTCTTATCTATGCTGGGGCTTCTGCATCTACGAGTCGAAACGAGCTGAAAGGAACTCGTAATGAATGGATAATGTGGGTTCAAGGTCAGCCAATGAAAAACCTCCCTGTTCGCAAACCTCAACTAACACTGCGCCTTCCATAGATGTTCCGGACCAGCCTTCCATCGTTAGACAATACATGCGACATACAGTGCAGATCGATACTGGTAAGAACGTGGGGTCAGTTGTGAATCGAGCTCTTCAAATGTACGTTCCGATATCTGTCCACGCTTGCCAGTTTCTCAAAGTTATACATCTATGTAGTGCCAACAGCGAGCCAAAGGGACCCGTATATCTGTGGGCTCGTCGTGAGGTAATGGAAGAGGAACTTCCATCCAACCTGTTCGAGTCGATCACTTCGCATATCAAACACCCACCCCTGCCCATCGCACGTTCCGGTTTATCCCCCAGCAACATCGAAAATATCGCTGAAGCTCTCGTCACCGCCAAACACCCTTTCATCATTACTTCACATCTAGGTCGCAATGTCCATGCTGTCGCGCCTTTATTAGCCCTCTCTGGGCTCTTAGCCATCCCTATCTTCGTTACCTGCCCCAGCGCCCTCAACGTTCCTTTCTCCCACCCTTATTTTATTGGAATAACTTATCACAACCCAGGGGGCTCTTCGGAGACATTCAAAGCCTATCTTCACAAGGCAGACGTTGTAGTGGTCATTGATTGCGATTTGCCTTGGGTCCCGTTATTCTATGTTCCCAAAGAAGATACACGGATCTTCATCCTCGACGCTGGTGATCCTCTCAAAGTCAGTATTGGGAATTCGGATATCACTTTACATCCTGGCATCGAGCTTCTTTGTAAAGCAGACGCCGAAACGGCATTGGAGCAAGTTATGGACGCTGTCCATAAACGGTTGAACGAATCTAGCGTTTCCGAAAAGGTTGACCAAGTGGTAAAAACTAGAGGGCAAGAGTTGAAAGAAGAACATGAAAAGTGGGTTGCTAGGCTGGATGCAGCGGAGAAAGTCAGTGGTGGTGAAGCTGCTCTTCCGAGCAGTATCACGGTTCCGCACATCATGAGTGCACTACGTTCTGTAACCAATAAGCCGGACGCCCCCCTCAAGACTATTTTCTTCAACGAATCAATATCCAATTTCGGTTTTGTTTGGGAACACAGTCGATCTGAAGCTCCTGGGAGTGCTTTCACCTCTGGCGGTTCCTCTCTGGGTTATGCGTTGGCTGCGTCTGCCGGTGCGTATATCGGAGAGCAAGTTTTGGCAAAGGCGCAGGGAAAGAGTACTCCCAAGCATGATTTGTTTGTGGCTGTTGTTGGGGATGGATCATATATGTTTGGTGTCCCTAGTTCGGCGTTTTGGGTTGCGAGGAGGTATCAGACGGTGAGTTTGTTTGGTCTTCTGTTTTTTTTTCTTGTTGACAAATTCTGTTCATTTAGCCCTTCCTCACGATCATTCTGAACAACGGTGGTTGGAAAGTGAGTTTGTTTGTTTTTTTTTCGCTTTTTTCTTCTGACGCGCTGAACCTATTGCAGTCTCCCAAATTTTCCATGTTAGGCGTTCACCCCGAAGGCCACGGTTCTCGCTCTTTGTCTGGAGAACAGCTAGGTGTAGGCTTCAGGTTCAACGACGAAGAAGATCCGGATTATGGTCAAATTGCCGTTGCCGCTACTTCCGGATGGGCTTGGGGGAAACGCGTTGGAACTCGAGCTCGATCAAGTGAGGGGGTGAAGTTGGAAAAAGCTTTTGAAGAGCTGAGGGATACCTTAGAAGAAGCCGTCAAGGTTGTTGTGGTGGAAAAGAGGTGTGCTGTCGTTGACGTTGTTATAGATTTACTTTGATCCCTGCTTCCCTCATGCAACTGTGTACTCTTTAGTTATGCCCATCTTAACGGAATATGTCGTTCTCGTCAAGAGAATTGTAATACCTAGATCCGATTGACATTGGTTTTCGCCCGATAATACATACATGCGTACAGGTAAGGGTAACAGATGTCAGAAGTAATTTAAAGAAAACAACGAGAGTTCGATCGTATCAGATTTAGGAGGAATGGTTCAAGAACTCATGTTGTTACACATTCGCAGCATCATCATCAACCATTTCACCTCCTTCCAATGTCACTCATATTTACTTCATCCATCCTAGACGCTACTGTCCATGCGATTACGTCTCGTCTTTGTTCTCGCCCAAATGAGGATCGATGGCCGGATTCCCCGAAGCAGGCGATCCAGGTCCACCAACGCCAGCTTGAGCTGCTGCGGCTGCTGCCTGAGCCTGGAACGGACTCGGAGCCAAAATCGAACGATGGAATCTTGTACGAAAATCTGGAGTTACAACGGCCGCAATAGCTGCCGCCGCAGCTGTTTCGGAAGGTGTAGCTCCTGGACCGAGTGGCGGGAACGAAGAAGCGGATGTAGAGGTGGAAGTAGCCGAGTTTGTTGTTGTTGTCGACGAAGCCGAAGAAGCGTTTTGTTCAAAGTGCTGAGGATCAAATTGGCGGCGCTGGAGAGGGCAGAGGGGATAAAAAAGATTAGATTGACATCGATGACCTTTCTAGAGACGAAATGAGAGAGAGCGCTGAGCAGCACACGCAATAGATTTCCCCGTCAAAGTTGTATAATCGCTACGTACCTGCCTATCCCATTGATCCCAGGCATCGGCAATTATTGGTTCTAGTGAAGCGAGTTCTTCATTGGACATCTGCAAAGTGTCCAAGAGATGCTGTTTGAGTAATGGTGCGCATGAGAATGATAGGAGCAATGTGGTAGCAAACATTTGCCCTCCATGGCCCTGTATACGAGGAAAAGCTGGCTCTCCAGCTTGTGGCTCCACTGTAGGAGGAGGTCCCTGTTGTTGAAGTTCTTGGGCGAGTTGGTAAGGCGCTTCAGGGTACTGAAGCCCGTCAAGGTTAGGGACAATCTGATTCCCCATATCCATCCCAAGTTCCCTCATTTTCCTCTGCTTTACCAGTGCTCGATGTTTCCTTTGCCTCTCTCTAGCTGCAGCCCGAACTCTCTCTCGTCTCGCAGCCTCTTCAGGAGTCAAATCCTCATAATCCCCTGGCTGCATCTGAGATGAAGAAGATAAGGACTGATTATGGTCCACTTGCTGATGTTGCTGCTGGAAATCTTTGTGGTTTACTTGGGCTGCACCGAGACCGTGAATAGCATTCCTATCTCGCTCTCTCTTTCTTCGTTGGCGCTCTGCAGCCTTCTCTCGCTTGATCCTTTGACTAGGAGTCTCATTTTCGTATTTGCGCCTACGGCTGCTGGAGGGGGTAGAAAGGGACGTGGGGGTTTGAATGGTAGCTGAATCCATTTTATTTAATCCTGTAGTTGGTCTTTATAGTCGTGACCGAGGTGTGACGGACGGCTTCGTTCGTGTCGGTACTTCAGTGACAATTTCGTGACGGGCGGTGACCGTCGTTGTGGTTGTGATGAGGAGGGGCTACAGTGGCGTGGGATAAATTACATCGTGTTTGGTTACCCCCAATTAGGTATGTCATGCGCTTTTGCCGAAACTTGCCGCTCCTCCTCTTCCCAAGTAACTCTCACCGCATGTTCGTCCACTTTCTCCCTGCCGCTGCGATATGCCAGTATCCGGTCTTTGTATACGTCCGAAGCGTTACTCTGTGCTATGGCTGCGACTGACGCTAGACACTTATGGAGAATGAAAATCTCGGGTAGACCAGGTCGACGGTATGAGTGACTTTGAGGACTCACTTCACAGTCCCTCACCTTCCGCGAAAGGAAACGCCGTATGGAACTTCATCTCCTCTTAGACAGATCTTCTCGCATACAGCGAGCTGATCCGGGTGCAGAGTAATGGGGGAGCAGTATGAGCGCTAGCGCGCTGAGCTACCGGGAACGTCACGAAGATGAACAGCTTGACCAGACTTGCGGGCCTGTCATTTTGCCATGTGCTGCGATCATCTCAATACATTATACTTGGGCTCACAGGTTAGGGAAATTGGAACCCATTTGAAAAATTGGCTCATGTTCGTAAAGGCAAAAGTTGTAAAACCTTTGACACCATTCTCTTGTTCCTGCATCTTTGGCTGTGAATACAATTTGACAATCACTCTACAGCACTGCAGCAACCGTAAAGCGACGCTAATAACGGGGAAAATGGCTCAGATCCTCTCACGAACGTCGATCTCGTCCTCTAACTACCTCATACGCGCAACCTATTCTGATCGAAAAAGTTCAATTCCAGAGCAAGTGTTACCACTTGGCGTCCAGTTGGACGCCGTGGCAATCGTCTGGACGAGAGTGCCAATGGAATCCCGAGTAATCGGAACCGATGGCCTCTTCCAGCCTTCCTCAATGGGCAAACGTTCTTCGCGGAAGAATATCTGTACGAATCTGAAGCAATATGAAGATCACCAGTTTGACAAGGGGAAAATAGAACCCACTTTTTCGGAGCAACACCTTGAACAGGGTCCCCCATAACGCTGAGATAAAAACCACTCTCCCCACTGCGAATGATCAATTGTGTCTCTGAATTCGTTACATTGGGGTTATTCTTGTTTGAGTCCTCAAGCCGTGCGTGCAGAACTTGGCCTGCTGATGTAGTGTTGTAAACATCTGAACCCGGATTGGAGTCGGCGAGCGTGGAGAAGATCGTTTCATTGAAATGAAAATTATCACCCAGGGCAAAATCTCCGCGTGAAAGAGAGGCGTCGTGCTCGATAACCCCGTGTCTGGATAAAGCGTGTTCAGAAAGGGAGCTGCAGCGGCCAAAGTGGCAGTCAACGTACTCCTTCAGGCCTTCAAGGGACAGTGTCAAGATATCTTCAGACGTTAGGAGACCAACTTTGGCGGCCCCTAGCAGGATGTCTTGCTGCATGTTATAGGCCACTGATGAAAGGAAGTGAATTGGATGTCAGATGTGTAGAAACAAAGTTCATTTCAGGGAAGACCTCACAGCGACCGGCTTCAAGAATCATTGGAATAGAGATATTTTTTCCATCCCTTGGTAAGAAACCATGGTTAGCCAAGCTGTAGAGGTTTGGGCACGGTCAGCGCTGACTGATTTCAGGTCAAGTGAGGTTGATCACGAACGTATTAAGGCCGGGACATGGTCCTCGGGAGTCGGTAGGCCCCGGAGTCCTCCAAGGATGTGCGGTAAAATCCACTTCTTGCGTGGCGCCGGTGCCACCACACGCGACAATGATGGCGAGAGTGACAATCAACGAGTTGGGAGTCTTCATAATAGTGCTAGTAGTGAGAGAGCAAGGTCCAGTTATTATGGTTCTCTAGTAGAGACTTTTGGGCCCCTTAAATAACTTCTGGGCTGAATAGAAACAATGTGGAGCTCATTGGGTCCCCATCGGATCCACTCTCGCATCCCACAGTCTCCGTCGGACCAAAGTTAGGCTTCTACCGTCGGACCAGCTTCGAGCGGCAAGGAAGACGGTACAATTGAGTCGCCTAATTCAGCCCTTCCTACCGTAGCTTTATTGTCGTTGCGTAGCCTATACTGTGAGGTATTGCTGGAAGTTCTTGAATTCTTCAGTGAGCACTGTAGAGGTGGCGTGAGAATATACTGTATCTGCAAATAACGTGACACTCGAAACCATTTCCGAGTCTTCCACAACGCCATGAGCTCTTCGATTCCTGACCTCTTTTACGCCTTCCATATGCGTCGGACGCGTTTTCAAAATGACACATATTTACCCTGAAAGCCGTTCACACTATCAGCCTGTGACTTCCGAACTCAATCTCTGCCATGATGCAAGTCAACATCCGCAGTCAGTACAGCTCTTGGTATCAATTCGTTTTTATTCCTGTGGTAACAGCTGTTCCTATTCATAGGACCGTTACAGCCCAATGTCGTTGCCCTTTCTCTTGTGACATGTTGATTAGGAAGCTAGCTAGGGTCAGCCGTGATGGAGCAACGTTATTGCGGGAGACGGGGATGAATGCTTCTAGGCTTTCGTTCTCCCTCGGACCAAGCATCAGTCTTTATCGGACCGGACATCGTAGCTCTGTGGCTTCCTAGTACGCAACTCTGGCTCCAATTGAGCCCCAATAGTCACTTCCAATGGTCCCACTGAAAACTGCTACTCTGAACTTCGGAGTGAGAAGTGGCACGAGTCTGTCAAAGCATTTCGTATAGCGTGAAACCCACTCTCTTGAACTTGCATCGCTCCCGACGCATTACTCTTAAGCAGAATGGGCTATGGGGGTCTAACGGGGATCGTAATCTAGTTGGCAGTATCCGACAATAACGGCACATAAAGATGGGCGAGGGGCGTCTGACGGGCGGTCCCAGGGGACTATTCCGAGTCATATTTTGCACTGTCCGGGAGGAGGAGTGGGTCTCTAAAGCTACTTGCAACGCTCAATGTCCGCCGGTACGTCAGTTCTAACGGTATCCATCCGTTCGTCATTTTCGATAAACCAAACTTAAACATTGATAATGTTCGGAGGACTTCTTTGCTTTCGTTACAGCTCGTTGTCGATATATCCAAGTCTCGATTCTTGGATGAGGGCCCTTGGTGGACCGAGTTCATGTTGAAACGTTGAAGTTCTGTTTGGCCGCCTTTAATCATTCAATCTCAACTCCTTACTAGTTAAGGAGTACCAACCCGACATCTTTTACATCACTGGCCAATCCCAGCTTAACGATTAGGACTACCGCGGGATGTCAGATCTGCCGCGATTAAGCGGCTACTCAGGTGCTGCTTAATCACCCAGCGCCTTGCATGGTCAGTGGAAGGTCCCCGGAACTTTCAACAGCTTTATATGTACACCCTTGGCTTCTCGATTTACCGACCTACACTGGTCTTTATACTGGAATAGAGAAAACGCGCAAGTGGACATGACCTCACCTTCGAATGTTGTCAACACGACTATCTGTCACGGCCTCCCCTTCCAGGACCCGTTGTCGGCAAGTCCTTGTCTGTATTCGGTGAAAAAAGACCGTGAGGGGATCCTACCTGCGCTTTCATGTGGTTACTAGGCGATTACGTGTTAAACACAGCTCCAAGTTCAATCCGAGTCATTTTATCGAACCACAGTTATAATTTACCCACAGGATACAGGCTGCAGCACCAGATGGAGTGAACGGGATTGCCCAATAAATTCCTTATGCGCGCCGATGTCAATCACTTCCAACTGGTTATAGTAACACTGACATCGGAAACGGCACTTCCCAGGATTACTGGTTGAGTATTTAAGAAACGCCAACATGTTGATCACTCGTTAGAACTAAAACACCCTCTTACAGTGCCATGAAACTCCTCTCTTCTCTGGTCTTTATTGCCGTTGCTTCCACTGCGCTAGCGGATGACGAGGTCGATTTTTCTGCGCATGCTTGGCAGGCTCCAGGGCCCAACGATTCGCGTAGTCCTTGTCCTGGTCTAAACACGTTCGTGGACCACTCCTCTCAAAAATGAGATGCTAACCAATTTTAAACCTTTTAAGATTGGCCAATCATGGCTTTTTGCCTCGAAACGGAAAGAACATTTCTATACCCATGATCATTCAAGCTGGACACGGTAGGCCTTGAATCTTCGCTGAAGTTCAACTACGGAGATTGATTATCTTTTCAAGATGGGTACCATTTTGAGGCCGACATCTTGACTATAGCTGCTAAAGTTGGCCTTCTTACGTCTCCCGATGACCAACCCACGACACTTTCGCTCAACGATCTCAAGGCGTAAGTGCAGCTACTTTACTGACAAAAGCTTTTTGGTTCAGAGCTCAATCCCAAATACAGACACGGAGTCCTTGAGCATGATGCATCTCTCTCTCGGCAGGATTTCGCTTTGGGAGATAATGTCCATTTCAATGAGACCCTCTTTTCGACGCTTACGAATTCCAACCCGGGCTATGACGTTTATAACATTACATCGGCGGGTCAAGTTCAGCGTGCGCGACTAGCAGACTCTGTGCAAAATAACCCGAATATCACGAATACGGATACCACGCTTTTCATTCGTAGTGCAGAAAGTGCTTTCTACCTTAGTGCCATGGGAGATCCTATCAAGGGAGTTGCTCCTAAGAAGTGCGTCGTTTCCTTCGAGATTCGTGTCTTTCGTGTCTTTCCCGGCTGAGGTTTTCTTCATCTTTCCTAGCTTCGTTCAGATCTTCTTCCGCGAGGAGCGCATGCCTATTGAGGAAGGCTGGAAAAGGTCGTCAACTCCGGTTACTGCCGACACACTCGTTCCTTTGATCAACCAGATTACGGCGGCGTCTCAACCATGGGAGCCATCTGGCAAAAATTGCCCTGGAATTCTGCCTTGATTTATGCCTATAAGGTTGGCTTATGTTCGGCATGATACCTTCCGATTATTGAGGAAGCTCAGGATCCCACCCTCAACAATGACTTGATAGTAGTAGCCACCATATTTATCCCTACTTATGACCACTGTCTTGCTTCCCTACTTCTCCAGCCGGTTTCTTTTACAATAAGAAAGTTTCGATTGCAAACCTGAAGTCTTTTGTGTCCCGATGTGGAGGAACGGCGTCACTGACGCCTCGGTGCTTCTTTCCTTTTTACGGGTGATTTGCTTGCTTTGTCTTTTTTATACAATGCAAGTTGATGGCGGGACGAACATTGATATATTGACTCCCCGTGATCACAACTCTATTGTCTTTGTTTTGTTGGACATGCCCACGCCTTCGGGAAAGTCATTGTGTTTCGTTGACGACACCAATACAATTAACGTTGTTTTTGCTGTAAGGGATCAGTGGCAAAGTTACTATAAAGGCAGCCTCCATCTTCCCTCCAAAGAGAAGCGCATCGACCAGCCCCACTTCTACAAACATCCTCATCGTCGTCGCAACTTGAGTGTCCTCATCATGCCTGCTCGATTCACGGATCACGTTGAAGGCTTATACCCCCTCCACACTTCCGGCCTGAAATCTACACGCAATTCTTTATCAGACTCTCCCCTAAGCTCGACAAGCACACTCGCTTTGGAAGACGATCACATACGAGGCCTATTTCTCTCCGAAAAACTCCCAGAAAACGACGATCCCATTGTCTACTGCGAATTACCTCCCACCACTCTAGCCAACATCACCGACATACTCGAGCATGTCGACATATACGACATCAAATACGGGAAAGAACTCAATCCAACCGCTTTGCCCTTCACACCAAAAGGCCCCACGCAAACTCCGGCCACGAAAGATCGCGATTCCTTTTCGTCGCCATCGTCACTCCATCAGCATCCTATCGATCCTTTCCAAACTTCAACGGATTGGAGATCCATATTCCACACTGCAATTCACCACCCCCGGCCAACATTGCCTGTCCTCGCTGCCTACGCACAAGACCTCGCAAATTCCACTCGATGGGATCAATCAGAAGAAGGCATAATAGAGCTCACGAAGCTTATCTGCTTCCAAGCGATGGTGAACGACGATTCCAAACCCGAAGTTTTACCCCCTTTGGCTGGTGAGATCCAGCTTTGTCTAAAGGAAACATTCGGAGAACACGTCTCTCATTCGTTCGCGTGGCACTTGAGGGAAGGAACCATGGGAGTTTTCAAAGCCAGTTGGTGTATCACTGTACGTAACGTCCTTGTCCGATTCCGATTTTCAAGTTTTAAATGTAGTGCTGACCCCACCCCCTCTTTTCTGGCGAAAAAAAAACAGGTCTGTCCAAACGCCATCTCATATCACAACTCCCCGTCGGAGGAATACGTCCATACGGCCACGGCATTCCTACGTTTCATCGGGGAGCTGTTCTCGATGGGGGTACTGATCAAAGAGAATATTTCAATGTGTCTATCGGTTCTTGTACACGAGCTGGTATCGATCGAACACATTGAGGCCATCCGAACTCTTCTCGAGAGCGCCCAGGTCGAGTTTTGGTGCAGTCCAGAGGAAGTGAGACCAAGCGGCGAGATGATAAGAAGCTTCATCCACCATTTTTCCATGAAAGTCGACAATTTCCAAGACGGTGTAACACCGTTCAGCGTACTCGGAAGACCTGCAGGACCTGAAGAAAGAAACGCAAAGGTTCACGACGTGTTGAGCATGTTATCGGAGTGGTGGGGAGGTGAGGATTTTGAAATATAAGTCTTTAAAAGGTCATTAGCCTACATTATCTGATCATTAGCTATAGTCCGTAATGATAATTTTGAAAAGTACAGTCAACGATGTAAGCATAAGTCATGACTACGACCTGCAGGACGGAACAATAACGCTACCAAAAGCGTATACTAATAGGCTTATTCCCGTCCACAAGCCTACGGTGAACGATGTTGCTGGTAAACGATGACCACTGGAACAGTACATGATCAGAACGTGCGTTCGGGGGGGGGGAGGAAAAATGAGACTCACCCCGTTGCCAATAAATAACGCAGCTCTTCTGGCGATTTCCATGTCGATCGCCATATTGACGTCCATCTGCTCAGCATTTAGGACCAAGTCCTTACTCGTTACGATAGTATGCCACCCTTCTCCTTTCAATATTTCCTTCAAACCAGACAAGTATTTTTCCTTCGCATTGGTTAGCAGGTATAGCGTGTCCAAAACAATTTCTTGGCCTTGGAACGATTGAATGAACGCGTCCCTCGAGTCCCTGATCTTCTTCACGATAGCCTCAGTGTCTGGGAAACACCTGTCGTGATAGAGCTGGTTGTATTCGTCAGAGTTCCATGTCATGCCGGGGGGAACCTGGAACGAGTCTGGAAGATCTGGCAGAAGGCTCCAGCTATAGAACGTGGAGTTGTGGTAAGCCAGACTTTCACAAGCTTCTTTAAAGTCCCCCTGACGAATATGGACCGCCACGACACGCGAGAATGGGTTTCGGGGCCAATCAGATTTCGCAATCTCGTCTTTGCTCCTGCCTGAAACCGTTAATCGTGGCCCTTTCGGGAAGAAAAGATACTCGTTCGCGTCGACTGCACTGTTCACGATGGGAGAGGCTTTGAGGAGTCTCGAGATAGGGCTCCGAGAGAACGGTTCCCATAGCGAAAGGACGCGGTCTGAGCCCCATAACCACAAGTCGAACGTTTGGGGGTGATGTTCGATAGACCAGGGAGCTGGTATTATTTCGACGCATTTTGCGGGTTCGTCTCCGAGAATTTTGGCCCAGGAGTCGAGTATGTCGATTCCAGAGGCCCAGCCGATGTTCGGTTTGATATCCTCTGTATGGAGCAATTTGCGCCTATCATGTGGACAGATGATATCGAAGAATTTTTCGGAGACTGCGCGTGGAGAGGGATCGTTAGGTTCAAACGGCCCACCCGCAGCAGGGCCAAAGATCAGGGCGTTGAGAGGCGTCCGTGGTGGGTTGGTGCGCCATTGGGAGCTCGGCCAGGCGTAAAACTCTGTTTTCCACACATAGTCTTGAAAGACGTAGGTACGATTAGAGATGTATGCCAAATGAGCAGACATTAACCTAATATGGGCCGATGTCGGTATAAAAATGTTCAGAGAAAGAAATAAAAACTCACAAATCATTTAGAACGTTATTCCATCCTAACTGCTGCACTTGGTTCGAAAATTTAACATATCTCCCTTCTCTTCCTTCGGGGTATGGCAAGTCTGGGTTATGCTGGGGAAGTGAAGCCTCCCACTCCCGAAGACGGTCCCATGTCGGAGGTGCTGGTGGTTTTCGACTGGCTTCAATGGCACCCTCATGTCTGTTTCCGGACAAAGAACTGGAGAGATTCGAAAGTTGGAATATGGACGAGTTGATGATAAACGTAACGGTCAAGGTACAGGCGGCGACGGAGAGGATGAAATGGACGCGTCTTGTTGAGCGGAAGCCAAGCATGTTCACCGCTTGTTTCAGCATCGAGAGAACAAAGGGAGTGAAGATAAGAGGGGCTAAGTAGTAGCCAGTCATTTGCATTTGTGCGATGCTCGGTGCGGAATTATTATTTTTTTGCTCTAGGCTGACATCATTTCACTAAGCGTCACGAATCACGGTGGCCCTATTGCAGCAAACTGGTGGTTCCCATCGTCAAGGCGATTTTTCTGAGTTTCCTGCAAGTTTCTTGAGTGTGGATCGTCTTCAAGTTCGCAACTGAGCGTAGTATTGATTCATACAGTGAGCGTGGGATCATCCTGTTCCTTGTACATTCAGTATCTTGATCTCTCACAGTACTCAACCCGGCAACTCGGCCTTATATTTGAATCACAGCAAGGACGTTTCGCGGTGTCCGGACTCTGCTTAGGCATTTCGTGTACATACGGAGTCGGTAGTACTAGCACTACAGTCCCTCAGAGGTTTATTTAGTCAGGATAGCCCCTGTTTGAAACGATAAGGGAAAAGCACAATGAATCACGGCAGGACTCACGATGGAGTCCGCAGATGTAACAATGACTTCACTACATCCCTCATTTTCGGTCTGAACACAGGCAACGGGTCCCAGCACGCTTCCACCACATTCCAGAACAGCTCGTTAGAAGTCACACCACTCCCGCATTCCCGAAATGACAAAGCTGATATTTGAGACAAAACCATCGTACGCTGGTAGGGTTTGATGCCTTGAATGATATCAAGGACCACCGAAAAATCGTTTGTACGATACGGGTACGGAAGTTGTCCTGTTATAACCTCTATACAGACTGCGCCGTAAGCGTAGATGTCACTATATGTGGTCACTTGAATCTTCTTGTCTTCTGCTTGAGCGTGCACCAATTCTGGAGCCATCCATCTGGTTGATCCAGCAAAGAACGACGTGGGCTTTCGGATGCCAATCGATGAGATATGATCCGACATAATCTTGGATAGTCCGAAATCTGTGATGATAGCTTGACCTTGGGAATCGATGAGAACGTTGCCCTTTGTGAACAAATCGAAGTTAAGTGTTTTTTGCCGGAAGTTCAGAATTGGTGTGAACTTACAGCTTTTAAGTCTCCGTGAACAACCGGAGGAATGAAGTTATGAAGATAAGAAACCCCCGATGCGATCTGAACCAACTAAATGCAAGATTCGTAAAGGAGAGCTCGGACTGAACCGTTGAACAAAACGCACCAGATCAAGTTTCAAAGCGTTAGGATTGTCGTTGACATACTGTGAAATTGTGCCGTTATCGCACCAAAGTGAAACCATGCCTATGCTAGTAGGACTCTGCATCAACCCGTACAAGGACGCGAGATTTCGGTGTGCTACTTGGTGCCAGGTGATCACCTCTGCGTGTAATCTCTGGACAATCCTCAAAGGTTGGTCATTGGGGTTGGGAGATGAAGGATAGGAGACAACTGACCCTCAAGAACTCTTCACGTGCGTTCTGAAACATCACTTGACGAAGGTACTTGATTGCGACCTTGGGAGTCTGAGGTCGCGTGAATGGGCGTGGAAGTGATTGTAACTCACGGTTCGTTTCTTCTTCTCCACGGGATCGAACCATTCCCCTTTCCAGACGTCGCTGAAGCCCCCGCAACACAAAGCAGTGTTGCTAATAACTTCAACCTCATCCGTGAGGTCGTGAATTTTCAAAACTCCCTTGATACTGAGCATTTTAGGTAACCCATCTATATCGAACTTCTGCCTACATCGTTGTTTGAGTCGGGTGTAATCCACGAAGGTATCAGCGATCCATCGACAACGAAATTCGTCGTAGGAGGATATTGACTCGGTGATCGACAATAACGAGGAGAAATAGATTCTTGGGCCACAGACATAGTAGTTGTCAGAATCCTTCTCGAAGTAGTCATTGCTGGCGAGTTTCAATGCGGATGAATGGAGCGGTGGGGTGACTGGGGGAGTATTGAATGAGCGAAATCGTTGAGCGGAACGATTCCTGAAGTAAGGGACTGTGGAGAGAATCATAGCATTGCGAAGATGTACATCAAGAGGAAACTCTTCCGTGATGTCGATCACGACTGGGCTCTGGCATTGGTTACATATCCATGTCTTGCGCCCACAAAGGATGTACAAGGAAACTGTGGGCAGGATCGGGAAAAACGAGTCCGAGGATTCAGTCTTACTAGGTATAACACGTCAAAACTGTGACAGCTTGGAAAAGGCTGTAAATCAAACTCACGGATCTCTTTCCTCTCTACCAGCCCCACCACCGAAGCTTTCATCAAGCATTCCAAAGCAAGTATCCGGCAGAATATACTCTTTATCTGCTTTGGACGTAACACCAAGGTAAACCTCTGCATTTCGACAGAATTCCCAACAGTGAAGATTGAAATCTTCTATCCATGGATCTTCACGAATCTGCTTAGGCTCGGTGTAGCTTTGAGTGCGGAACGTTGGCAGTGATGATGATCTGGACTGGAGGCTAGATTGAATGACCCACGTGTCCGCGTTGAGAAAGCGCGTGAAAGCTTGAAATAGAGCTTGATAGCGAAGCTGTTGAATGAATGCATTGCATGCAGGTTTGATTCTTTCGATACGGCTGTTCTTCCGTAACGTAACACCGGGCTCCATCAATGTTTCCACCACCCTCCTATAGCGTGCGCTATTGCGAAAGCGTAAGAAAGTGAAGAACTTGATGATCGTGAGGAATGCTTCGCGATCCAAGTTAATCGTATGAGAGGTGAGGGTAGTAGAAGATGAGATATTGTCAGCGATATGGGTCACTATAGCTTCGGCTCGAGTCTCAAGGGAATGAAACGCTTGCTCTGCTTCGTGCAAGGAAGCACGAACTGCGGGGTATAGAGATGAAGGCACATCGAAATCCTGGAATATGGACTGATTTCCCTGTTCCACGCTTTCAGGGAACGTTTCAAAGAGTTCCGTAGAGTAGATATCATATCCGTAGACCCGATAGGTAGATGTCGAGGCAACAGCCTTACGTTCTCTGGCAGTTCAAGAATTGGTTGAGTTGGGTGATACATCTTCAGCAGGTAAGAAGCCGTACCCGTAAGATTGCCACAGCTTCCAGATGATTGGTGATATGTACTGCGGAATTGACATCCAATCTTAGTAAGAAATCAATAAGTATGTAGAGTAGTGCTTGAAGTTGAAGGAACTCACCGAGTGAAGGTAGAGTGAAGCGAACAGAGCGAATCGGAACACACGTCGTGACGGTCGTGTGAAGGACTCCATGCTTCCTGTATACTTCAGGCGCTCATTCCAGCGCTCTTGATATGAACCAGCCTCCCAAAAATCACATTTCTGTATATGAGATCTGTGTGAATCAATTCCCTTCCCCCACAAATCACCTGATAAACAGCCTAGGGTTGGCTTTCTCAGTCGAGTACAGTTATGACACGATAATTCACGAACCTCTTCAGTGTGCATAGTCGTTGAGTCATACGAGTGCGAATTTCAAGCCTTGCCTTAGGCGTAGTAGAGGCTTCGCCACGAGATATAATCATTGTGAAGACCGCGATATCATCTGATTCTTTCGGCGGAGCTTAGCGCTTAGCGCTGGCCCTAGTTTAGGGTTTAAAGCGACTAGCTCATTTGGGAGCTCACCTTTTCCAATCACGACCAACGACCACGACCATCTTTTGCAACCTCTACATTGTTGGACCCGTACAGGGCTCGAGTCAGGACACGTCCTGGGACGACCAAATGTCAGTGTGCTACCTCAACATCGGATCCTCTCTTACCAGTAGATTTTTGCCCCAATTTTACCAGTCGGATCCCAGGAGTTCTATTCCCAGTTATTGCTAGGACTTGGAATAATCTAAGAGTAAGATACAACGAGCGTGGACTTGCTTCGAGAAACCAGGTGCGTCGCATCAAATTAACTTCATCTCGATGACGGAATGTTGACTCAGACTAGGGACTCCGCCATGAGTAACGTCTACTTCCCAGCTCAAGTGGTCGTTATTTTTCGACGAATTTTCAATGTTTTTTCCGGACTTTCTATCTCGAATCAGTATCTTCTCAAACAAGCGAAGGAGACGACTCAGGAACGGGACAGGGAGCGGTCATCTTCACGCTGGCCACTTGGGGAATCATGGGGGAAACGGTTATACAACTTGAGAGGTGAGAATTGTCCATACTTTCGGATCTTGTATGTGTTTCCATTGCATTTACGGTACCTCATTCATACGTGTAGATGAACCCACGAATCAGTTGTCGCTCACGTCCGCCTCGATCGAATCGGTATCTCCATCTGATAGAAACGACAATACGCCGACGCCGGGGTTGAATAACGAAACTTCATTTCCGTCTTCACCTGACCCCCGGACTCCCAAGAATAATCCCTCTCAACCTAACGAAGTGGACCGGGAATCTGAGCCACAAGATATTATCCACAAGCTCCTATCATCCCCGGTTCTATATGACCCCCTCCGTACACCACGTCACCCTATTGTGTTGTGTCATGGTAAGTTTCGCACATTCCCCGTCGCCGGCCCCATGTAACTTCCCGGTTTAAGGTCTCTATGGGTTTGACACAAGAGGCCCGTCATCTTTCCCAAGCATGCGCATGCATTACTGGTCGAACGTTTTGAGCATTCTACGCGGGAAGCTGGGTGCCGACGTCATTATAACTTCTGTTCCAGGGTATATTGTTTTCTTCTTCTGACCCAGGAAGCGTCTGATTTGACGCTACTTAACATTAGAACTGGGTCGATCAGTTCCCGTGCTGAGCATCTGGATCGTCAACTGAAGGAAAAGGCTAGAGGTCGTGGTGTCAACTTTATGGCGCATTCTATGGGCGGATTAGATTGCAGGCACTTGATCACACATTGCAAACCTGAAGAATACATGCCACTTTCATTAACTACCATCAGTACACCGCACCGAGGAAGTCCGTTCATGGATTGGTGTTCGGTGCGTTGCCGTTACGACTCATATCCCGTCTCCATCATTCATGCTGACCTATTTTGCTGCAAGGAAAACCTCGGATTAGGCAAACTCGCTACCGAGGAAAAAGATTTACTAGCCAGAGCATCCAATGGAGAAACGATGTCAGAGAAAGAGAAATGCGATAGATTTTCCGCACTTTCGCTGTCCTCTCTACCATCTTCGTTCACGACTTTGCTCATGTCGATCCTGGACTCTCCAGCGTACGCCAACCTGACTTCAACCTATCTGCAAGACGTGTTCAATCCCGCCACGCCTGACAATCCGAATGTTAAATATTTCAGCATCGCGGGTAGAATGCCAAGTGTGAATGTCTGGCATCCGTTTTGGCTTCCCAAAATGGTTCTGGATGACGTGGAGCAGAAGACAAGGCAAAGGTTGAAGGAGAAATGGGAACGTAATAATATGGATGACAGTGAAAAAGTGTTGTGGGCGCGGGAGGAGGAATGGGGTAATGACGGGCTCGTAACAATTCAGAGTGCGAAATGGGGAGAATTCTTGGGTGTTATGGAAGGATGTGATCGTACGTTTCTCTTCATGTCATCTTGTCATGAATGAAACGCTCACGGTTGAAGGATTCGCAACAACTAGATTGGGAATTGAGGGGAGCAAGAGGCATTGAGTTTGGCGTTGATCTCCCAGCAATCCCGGTGATTGGACTTGGGCCACCCTCGTCGGTGAACGATGAATGCGGCGGTCAGAATTCTACTAGCACCGATGAAAGGAGCTTGAAAGAGAAGGATTGGGGTTGGTTCCTCAAATCATGGCGAAAGGAAGAGAAGATCCATCAGGAGGCGGCGACTAAAGCACAGCAAGTATCATCGCGCTCTGAAGATCGCAAAAGAGAACGGGAAATACGGAGAAAAGCGGACGATGATGTGATAAAGGCATCGACGGACAAGCTTTCTGTGGTGTTTGATTGGCTAACTGACCGGGTCCCCACACCACCTTTACCACTTCTAGGTGGTAAACGATCTTCAGGGTCAAACGAAGAAACACGAGCATTCGAGGATCAGCAGTACTCTTCACACCTGGATGCTAGGGAAGGGAGGAAAGGGAAGAAGAACGAGTTGGCGACCAAGATGGATCTCGAGAGATTTTACGTCTCACTATCGAGGAAACTCTATGATGAAGGGTTGTGAGGGTAGAACAACAGAACTGAAGGTGTTACTATTACTCTTGCGGTACTTTTTTTGGCGTCCGTTTATCAGAAAAACTCTTAATGACGTCCTGGAATTACAGGGTCGCCCCGTGCCAATCGACAACTCGTTACTCATGTGCCGTAGCGTTCTTTCAGTACGATAGTGCGCTACCGACAAGGGTCTGTCGGTACCTTTCACCCTCCTTCACCCCTTCAAGCAGGCCTATGACCGGTTACCGTTCCCGCCCTTTCCCCGTTCCGGAACAAGCCGCTTAGCACATCAGATTTCTACCCTGCAAATATTAATATCATCGTCATCAGACCTTTGCTTGGACCGAAACTGACATTGCGCTTTCGCGGCGGAATCGTATGTTGCCGAAACACCGTTCTGATAGAGTGCCTCCGGACCTTTGCATATGGTTTCCACTAAATGAACGGGAACTGCTCGCGCGCTCACGCTCCCCTTAAGTCTGTCAAAGTCGAGGATATTGACCGTATGGGGAGGTCGTGTGCCTTTTTAATGCCGCAAAAAAACAACCGGGCAGATGTTTTCCGGATGACACGGCGTTTTTTCTTTTTCAATGCCTGTGGGGAAACTAGTTTCTGTTTGAACTAAGCTTCCTTGTAGGCGAAGGTAATAACAAACAGAGAGTTGCGCTGATCTTGTTCCCCGGCAAATGGCGAATGTAGGGTAATTAACTTACTTATCTCGATAACTCACTTTATTTGTTCATTCTTTCTCGATCCTTAATAGGGACTTCTCGTTGTCGTAGATTGTGAGCCCGTTGCCACGTTAGAACTTGAGCCTCATGTCGGGATCAAAGGTTTATATTATGTGCCTTCCCTCTCTAAATATTTCGCTTTACATTCTCCTCACTTCTTATTATTAGGCGTGGTTCGTACTAACTTGTTCCGGTTTTTTCTTCTCTAAACATTACGCCCATAGCTCCTATACGACATCATGGTTCCCGGCTCTGATCCACAGTTCTTCATGCCTATGCCTTTCGTACTATCTTTCCCTTCAACGCACGGTCGCAAACCCATGTCGATACCTGATACTACGCAATTCTCCGGTGTAACCCAAGCTCTCTTTGGAGTACCCTGCGCCACTCCTGACGAACCGTTTTACGTAGGGATATACAATGAGGTTAGTCAACAATGGTTCTTCGTCAATGGTCGCCGCATCTCTTGATTTACTCTTCCCTTCATACACTATATAGCTTTACATTCTTCGTCTCATCGTACCAGAGAGCCGCCGGAGCTCAGTCCCAGACAAAGTGCTCGCCCGGATCTCTCGAGATGATAAAACGAAGTCTGACATGAATATAGAGTCCGAGGTAGGTCTTCCCCTCAAGACGCTAAGTCCGGAGAAATGACGACTTCGACCAAGATAGCCACGATGGTATTCGTCAAGTCGAGGACCAAAATACCCGTACCTACCGTTTATGGCTACTGTCCAACCCGCGATAACGCGATTGGCCAGTCATTCTCGATTTTATCATTTGTGAGGGACCATTGAACGTTTTCGATTTTGACTCACAGATCAACTGACTCACCGAAATTTCCTCGACAACAGACGGAAGGGGCAGACATGAGCAGTCCCTCTTGGGAAAATCTGCCCACACAAGTCAAACTGAACGCTATTCGTGATTATGCCCATGTCGTGCTTGAACTTTACAGACTCAGATTCGACCGAATAGCTTCTATCTATTTCAAGCAGGGCGCTCCTCCTCCGCACTGTTATGAGCTTGGTGCGGTGGCGTGGTGTAAACGCGAATCCGCAGCACGGAGAGAGAGTTGTGAGTCGTATGATAGGGGACCGTGGAAGTCATCCGGAGAGTGGTTGAGGGCGGCGTTAACGGATGAAATCAAGTCGATGCACAAGCTGCCAGAAGTCATGAGAAGCGCCTATGGCTACGACTCGACGGATGAATGGAATAGGTGGGATTGCGCTCAGAAAACGCTCCCACAGATGTTAGAGAGAGTCGGAGATGTGATTGAAGACGGTCTCGATCGGTTTGGTGCTGGTCCTTTCGTCCTTTCCCATATGGATCTCACTCCGCGGTGCGTAAAAATCTCTCACTTTCCCCGCCGGGGGCCGTATCTCACTTTTCTCTTTCTTAATTCTCACAACCAAACAGCAACATCATAGTTGCCACTGAGGGTGAACACGCTGGAAAAATTATGGGCGTGATTGATTGGGAAGTTGCGACAACTACTCCCATATGGGCTCTCGTCTGTTATCCTTCCTGGTTCGATTTCTTAGGTCCCACCAACTCCAGGCCGAGAGATCCCGAAGAGGCTCAACTATTCAAGGACACCTACCTGCGGGAGATACAGAGGTGCACCGCACCTTCGGAGTCCGATATCCTCGTAGTGATACAAAATGCGAGAGCTGAGAAGAGACGGCGGTTTGCGGAGGCTGCTTTGCTTCCATGGCCCAGGGTGGATGCAATGCTCGCTTGGATGGAACAATATCCACCTCCAGAGTGAAATCGGAGCTTTTTCAATGTGGGCGTCCCTCAACCGCACAATTATTAGCAAAGTCGCATTCGGACCCTTTCTTACAAGTACTCCGTTGTTTACCGTGCATTTGGGTAGAGGTCTAACGGTACCTACATTACATTTACACACTTACTATTCTAATCGTGCTAAATCTAAATACCTAATATCAGACGACAATGATGGAGATATTGATCGCGATTTCTTACAGGTCCATTCGAATCAAAACACCGGTTTAGCTCCCGGGCTTGAGTGACATTTTCACGGGAGCTAGCGATTCGAATGGGGCTGATCAGGAGCTGATCGTAGGTGAATGAACCCCATCAGTCGGAATCCGACTCGAGTGTTCAAAAAATTGTACTCAGGCGCAGGCGCCTTTGAAATGTTCTGCGGCCCATGCATTCAAACTCGATTAAGATGCACCACCAGCGTAAGAGTGTCACTACCTCTTTCAAGCCTTAAGGCCAAAGCAATTCCCACTATGAGAATACCGCCTTCATGATCAGTTGATCTCCACGGGGAGCATGTAATACTACCCTCCGCAAACTATCACACTCGAAAAATCAAAGTCCTGTGAGAGTCTCATTCAATTGTAGTTCCACTGGGGCAAAATGGCAGTACTGAAGCCGTTTTTGCGGTCCTTTTACAGTTCCAAATCCTAGTAATTATCATCACGAGTTCCAGTCTACTGTAGGCTGCTGCCAGACCAGAGTAGTGCTGGTAACAGCGGCGTTTCGCTTGCACGGAACAACTAAATTCAGATAGACGGTAAAGTGCTGATTCGGTCGTTCCAAAGTTTTCCGGAACTATCCACAATCATGCGAGCAGCTTTGTAAATGTCAACCGAGCTAGCACACCGGAAGGCTCCTTTCCTAAAAGAAAATGCAGCGCTCAGGCTTTTGCAGTTGATCATGAGTTGTAATTGAAGGCGTCCCTGCAACGCTGCGAAGATGAATCACTGGTCGATTTGTCGTCGCTTCCGGTCGTTTCTGGCAAAACTCCCTGCTCTAGGTACCTCGCCGTTGAGACTCGGGATTCGGTTCGGAAAAGCTACTACCAATTACAGGGCCATTTGGATCATTAATGATGCATTAATATTCACAGACGGACCCGACAGCGTACAATCGACGATCTGTATTTCCGAGAGGCGCCACACTGATACCTGTTCTTGATGAAATCGTAGAAGAAACTGACAGAGGCTGACAATAAGTATTGAAGGTGATGGGAGAGAAAAAGGAACCCTGAAACCGCCGCCGGCAATTTTCGGTCCGGAACTCTGAGTTATCCTGTCTTTCGCTTTCATGTATCGCCACCGTTCTCCTCAAACGACAAGCACCGCAGTTTTCTCTCATCAATCTTGTTATAGTTTGCAATACTTGGGTTTGACATAGACTCAGGTTCGCGAAGAACTCGACAGACATTACCACCACCACGTTCGTATCGGATATTGTCACTTTCCGAGTTTGTTTGAAGAAAGCCGTACGGTAGTACATCATGAAGTTCATCCAAGCTGTCAATGTATGATCATGGAGTTGCTTAGGATCCCGTCCGGGCTGAAGGGGATACGCACTGTAGATGAAGTCAGCGAGTGTTCCGCAATACACGCAAACATGTTCTCAATAACCAGCAGTTTGGCGACTTGAAATCGATCATGAAGTGCAGGAAGAAAGCCGAGTTTAATTTGGTTCAGGGTTCTCTTCACCTTAAAGGCCTTGAGAGTCGAGAGGCTCAGATTTCGACGATCGCCGCGACTCGACCGACGGAATTCATATTCTTGACTCAACGATTCTCACGACCGGCATATGGGTTCATGGACTCGTACCATTCTGGAAGCTTCGTTACCTTGTCGGTGCACCGCACATCTGTAAGTGCTTGCTGCTGCTGAACTGAAAAAACTGGAGTTCCAATCCTTATCCGCGGCAAATGTGACGTCACAACCACGCGACTGCCTTGTTGGTCGTGGAGGACAAATCCTCGAGGATGCCGTGCGTTTGACCCTTGTCGACTACGACGACCATCGTCACCTCAATGCCTCAAAAAGTTGCGGACGCAGCTAATATCGCCCCGTATCTTACTCACGTCGTGAGCCATCACGGCCAACTGTCCTTGATTCCACCAGACAACGCTGGTCGGATGCGACAAACGAAGCAGAAGAAACCCAGAAATATCAACCCGGATGATGATATCCGCTTCAATACAGGTCCCAAGTTCTACAAGATCTTGCCGGGATCTAGCAGAGGAGGTAGCGACGGGCGATCTCATTCTTCACATTCTCGCTCGAACCGTGGTGATAGAAGGCGGCCAACAAGAGATGGTAGAGAGAACGAACCTGTCGATGGTGAGTCTGCCGTTCTTCGCCCAAGGAACTCTGGTTGATATTTCATGTTAAAGACGAGGATACCATTCCCAACTATCCCCCACCCACGTTTGACGAGGCAATGTCTAGTCCCCCCGTAACCGTTTGCCCGAGCTCTTTGACCCTCACAAATTCCAACACTCGGATATTCCACTCATCTTCATCGAGTGCGGCGTCAGCTCCAACATTGGAGCCTGCCACGTCAACCATCACGGATGAATATTCTTCTGACGCCGATTCTGATAGTGAGGTTTCCGTAATCGCATCTCCTGGTTCTTCCAGCCATTGCGAATCCTTCACAAACGACTACTCAGGCGATGATAGTCGTAGCCCAACCCCGAGCCCTGTGCTAGTTGAAGAAGCAGATGACAATGATGAAACACCCTCTGCAGCTACTCCCATTAGTAACAAGCAGCCGGGAAGAAGGAAGCTTTCGCTATCTCCCCTGCGTACTCTTCTGCCGTTCAAATCTTCCAACTCGCCGCAGCGAGCTTTATCTGCACACCCGTACTCCCAACCTCGGAATCCATCTTCGTTCTTCAGGAGTACCACCTCCCTCACAGCATTTCCGTTTGGTCGCTCTGCGCCATCTCCATCGGCTAGTGGCAAGGGAAAAGACAAAGATGCGGAGGAAGAAGACCTGGAGTCATGGGTAAACGTACGGCGTCCAACTAGTCTCCTTCTGAATGTGGAGATGGCAATGTCTACTCCTTCGCCCACTCCTACCCCAACTTCCTCCCCACCAATTCAAAAGACAGAGACTGCTAAAACCCCTCTTGCGAAAAGTCCTGCTGTTCCTCTCGCTCCACTGGTAGACAAGAAACCCTCGTTTCTCAAGTCCAAAGCCAAGAGGGAACCTAGAGGACGAGACAGAGCCCCATCACCTCTAGGTACTCTAACAAGCACTCAGGCGACCTCGGCGGAAGCAGGTCCGGTATTAACCACGGTCCGCACTCGCCAAACGCAACCATCACCTCTCGCTCCGAATAACCCGAAGCCAGCGTCACCCTTACGGTCAGAGACTTGGAACGGTGCGACTGACAATGAATCTGTTCAACAAGCCATTCTTCAGAGGGCCATCAACACTCCTTTACCGAATACCCCCACCGAGAAAGCCGTGACGGACACTCGTACCCGGGATCAGGACATCCCTCCCATCCCAGCACTTCCAGCTACCGTTCTCAGTCATTCATCTGAACCTCACTCTAACATTATACCCAGTTGTATTCCGGGGAACGATCGGCTTCAAGTTTTCAACGAACCGGTTTCGCGTTCCCCTACCGTTTGTCACAACCACGAGACCAAGTCTAAGGACAGTAGTGCAAACATCCACACATTCCCCAGCTCGGCTCGTCCTGTCATGCACCCCATCAATACGCAGAAGTCTTCTGTGTCCTGCAATGAACCGACTTCTCCAGTCTCTGCAGCGCCCTCCTCTTCCAGTTCTTATACAATAACACCCACTCATACACCCACCCAGCTCCAGTTCGGCCATCATTACCCTGGTAGACCACTTCCAAGGCCACCACCCTCTTCCACGCGCACGATGGTCGATTCCACCTATGCTGGATCTGTGACCGAATCCTCTACTTCCTGCGGAAGTGGATGCCCAGAAGGTTTACTGATCGATTTCGAAGAGCCAGTCCAGGAACACGACTCGCCTGTTGACCTCACTTCTGCACCTTCCTCCGCTCCGCGCATAGGAGAAAACAATGGAGGCACTTCAGTGTCTAGGACACAGGTGCCCAGCAGCCGACCATTCAATCCGCTTGATGCACGGTATCGGATTGGTGGCATTGACGAGTACGCAAACAGAAACAGGACAGAGTCGTCGGCACGTGCCGCAAGTGTCACCGAACCCAGCCCCACTAGAGAATATTCTCACTTCACAGATTTGGATCTTCTAGTATCCAGATTGGACGAAACTGAATTACGCAATGGGTCTAGCTATGATGTGAGTGGTAGACATCTCTCTCGGTCATAGGTTTCTAATGTCTTTTCGTCGTCTTTCTTATCCCAGACCTTACTGATGTTATCTGAATTCGTGGGGTCTGCTTCGCCTCCAAGTCATACATCGACTCGCAACGTCAATCATCAACGAGCTGTTACCTCACTACCACCATCGGAATCGAAGCCATTCTTACCTGCACCGCTGTTAGGTCAGGTTTCTCTTGATCGGCGTCGGGTGACTAAAGATGGTCGGGTTAGAGTCAAGCTGGTTTTATTGGAGTGCGGTGTAGACAAGTGCGGAATATGTTTAACTCAGTTCAAGGAGGGTGATTGTGCTGTTATGAGTAGTATCGCATGCCATCACGCGTTCCATGAAACCTGTTTGAGGAGATGGCTTTCTGGAAATTCCAAGACATGCCCGAACTGTAGGATCCAAATCGGGGATATCCAGAGCTGTTGATTGCTCCCTCTGATCTTTCTCGTTCCGACCCACTTTTCTACCTATAACTTTCTCGTGTATTTCTTTTTCTTTCTTTTCCGGTGTTATCGTGTGCGGGACTTTGACGGCCGTGGATTCGGTTCGGCGAATTTTATCAACTACGGTGGCACGGGTGCCACTTCTCCTTTGTTTATGTCCTCATTCTGTTCGACTTGTCCTTCTGCACATATCTGTAGCATCAGCAGTTCACTCTGTAGTATAACTTCTGCGCGCTCTTCACCCTTTTCTTTTTCTACATGATCGACCCTCATAGATTTCTTCTGCCTTTCGTGATGTATGTATTTGATGTGCTTGATGTTGCTATCAATCGCAATATCTATCTTTTTGACGTGTAAAGCCTCAACAGCATCTTCTTCTGTCCACTTGGCGATAGTGGCGATCGCGGGTGGAGGCTGTTTCTACTTTCTTAAATAGGCAATCTGTCATCGGAAACCCGTAACAGCTTCAAGGCTTGAACATTGCTTGGGCTTGGACACAGTCTTTCGGGCACAGCCTCTTCAAACTACATAAATACGTCGTCTGAAGCATATTCCCCCCATACGAACGTCATGTACATTCCCCCCTCATATATACAGAACACCACCGCCACTACCTTCGATGTCGATCCGAATATTGGATACCAATGTAATACTCGAAGCAGCTGTGAGTTCTGAGTTTATTATTAGCGCTTGTAGTTCCTCAAGCACATTGTTTTCTCCATTCAGGTTTTCTCATTGTGACAGTAGTATTGATGCTGATCTTCTACGGGTTAGCCTTATGGGATCGGTACATACAGCTAAGACTGAGAGAAATCGAGAAGGACCAAATGCGACGTGAGATATCTGCAGAATCAGCCATCTTATCAACATCTGACCAATTTACTTGCTTCAGAAACGAGGATGTTGAGCTCCTCTCCTGGTTTCTTGCCGAATTACGGATCGATAAATTGCTCTGAGTCAAGTCAGTACCTGACAGTACCGCAGAACCAAAGAGCACTCTACGGTGAAAGACCGCCTTCGAGTGATGGAATCAAATCAGAATCAGAAAGCGGTAAGCGCACTTTGAATCACGCCGCAGTCAATGCTCAAACAAACGATGGTTTTCTCAGATCCTCCACAGATCATACAGCTTTTAGTTCCTGAAACTCGATAAGCTGTTTGCGATGATGATCATGAGTCGAGAAATTAAAAGTATCATAGCATACTCTACAGCAAATTTTGCTTGCTTATCAGATTACTATATTCCTCGTATTCCCTACAGTAACCCGGTAACTCTAATCAGCTGGTAGTTCCACAGCAGTAATGTTACTCATTTTGACCACGAGATTGATCATCGCTCAAGCATTGAGCTTGAGTCCTAGAGCGCCAATCAACATCTACAACATATAGTCAAGAGGAATACCACCGACTAGTGCGTTTCACATGTTTACTCTAGTTCAACAGCATTTGTAATGAGTGATGAACGCTATAGAAGTGGCGGTATCGATAGAAAACCCATACAATATTTTCACGGGGCCGAATGGTTCAAATACCATCATTACTGGACGTACAACTTGAACTCGGCTCTGATCGCTGTCTCTTCCACTAGTACTTCATGCCTCCAACCTCGCAGCTTCATGAATTTTTTTCAAGAAGCGTAGCTCTTTCTAAAGTGAATGATGTCCTGGAGATAATCGTCATAGTTTGTGAGTGAAGTCTGTGTAACTCTCAACCACTAGCATTGGCTCACCCGAGTCAGTATCCGCTATCGTCGGCGTCCTTCTCCTTGTATATGGACTTTCGTGGATTCGAAAGAAGTTCAGGAATGAGGATTCCTCACAAGCCATTCGCCTTCAGAGCACACATAACATACCGGCCGTTAAGGTTGTGACTTCGCCATCGAAAGAGTGCGTTTGAGGATTCATAGCGGCAATTACTAGTGTTCCAGGACAATAACAGAGAAGAGTCATCCAATAGGACTATTGCGTCTTTCGTTTACGGTGTTTCTGTAAAATAAGCATGATATCGTTAAATTATTCGCTCCTTCACAAAAAATAAAGTTCCGCCGGATGAATCAAACTACAGTACTGTGGAAAGAGTGATGGCTTCGTAAAATGTCAACTCGGAATAAGCTGAACCTAGAGCACACGTACTTCAGACTTCAGATCAATCATTTCAAGGCGAGGTTGACTAGAACTTCGGGCCTTCAGCCGACTGCCAGTGCCGCCGAGTCGTGCACATTCTTGATCGCGACACCATTCGAACTTTGAGTCATGAGGAGATCGCAAGAATTGGCTGGATTCATGAATTGAGGCCCTTCGGAGGATGTGGAGCATGGCTCTAGACAGTTGCAAGCAATTCGAGTAGCTCAAAATACTAGAGTGAAAGAGGTAGGTCTGAGAAAAACCCTCGCTCATCCAAGCGTCAGGAGAGGCTGTACGTGCTAGACCGGCCCGTGGAGCAACCGGAGCGGTTCAGCCTTTGAAATCAAATTGTTAAAGGTCGGACCGTAGCCTGAACGTCAACTTCCACCGAGCACATAAATATGCAAAGAATGCAAAGAAAACTCAGCGTTCCCAACCGACATCACCCCTTGCAATCAGATATCCCTTTCCATGAGCAGCTTCAGCCGGACGTCCCCTTTTGCCTCCAATCCTCTGCGTACTCGCTGGGATGTCACCAACATGTTTACTGGGCTTCTCGATGCACTTGCGCCTCACACATCTCCAGGAGGCGCAAGGATACACCTTGGACACACTGCAACGCATTTCGACGAAGTTGCAGCCCAGCTAGAAGGGTTTTCTAGGCCTCTCTGGGGCTTGACGTCTTTACTTGCCGGATCCCAAACCTATCAAGGCTTTGAACGGTGGACCAAGGGTTTCGTGAGCGGCACAACTCCCAAGGGAGATGAATACTGGGGAGACATGAGGGATAAGGACCAAAGAATGGTAGAATGCTCCGCAATTGGCTACTCTCTTGCTGTCGCCAGAGAATACTTCTGGGACACTTTGAATGACGAAGCGAAAGATAACTTGGGAGAGTGGCTCGGGGGCATGAACGATAAGCAGATGCCGAATACGAATTGGCTCTGGTTTAGGGTAGGTATATTACCCTTAAATCAATTTCAGATCTCTCATTGTCCTTGATAGGTTTTTGCGAACTTGGGACTCTTCAAAGTTGGTTCCAAACGTGCCGATCTCAGACGTATGAAGGCTGACCTCGATCACCTTGACACCTTTTACATCGGAGACGGCTGGTCCAGAGATGGTCCCGAAGGCGTTGTTCAACTAGACTACTACTCCTCGTCTTTTGCCATTCAGGTTGCTCAACTTCTCTATTCCAAACTAGCTCAGAAAGAAGATCCTGAAAGATGCGAAGAGTTTCGAAACAGGGCCCGCAAATTTGCCCTTGACTTCATTCATTACTTTGACGCCGAAGGTATGTCCCAATGACAAGCTATTGTCTCCCTACTGACTCCACCTACGACACAGGCCGAGCAATTCCTTTTGGCAGAAGTTTGACTTATCGTTGTGCCATGTCTGCATTCTGGAGCGCCTTCGCCGTCGCGTTCACACCCACCTCTACTCTACCCAATTTGACCCTTCCGGAACCCTTCACATGGGGGATGATAAAAGGACTGCAACTTCGTAATATCCGTTATTGGGCCAAACAAGCGGGCGCGTTCACCCCTTCTGGCGTCCTCACTCTCGGATTTGTTTATCCCAACCACAATATCTTGGAGAACTACAACTCTCCAGGATCCCCCTACTGGGCGTGCAAGGCCTTTATCTGCCTTTCCCTTCCCGAATCCCATCCATTCTGGACCTCCTCGGAAGAACTCTACCCCTCAGCCTTCACTAACACAGTGAAGGTATTGAAACATCCCTTGCACATCGCTTCCAGTCTACACACCGAAGTCGGAAACCATACGTTCCTCCTGAGCTCTGGTCAGCAATGTTCATATCCTGTCAAGCAAGGCGCTGCCAAGTATGGCAAATTCACATATTCGAGTGCGTTCGGGTACTGTGTTCCCTCTTCTGGTGTTGGCGCACATGGACGTGGAACGCTGGAGGAACTCGGTGAACTCGGACATGATGGCGCTTTGGCAGTTAGTGACGATAAGGGTGAGACGTGGCGCCTACGGAGGGATACGATGGAAGCAAGGTTTGAGCCGTATGAGTATCGGGAAGGTGGAGAGGTCAAGAAAGGAGAATATCTGCGGTCGACGTGGTTCCCTTGGTCGGACGTTGAAGTGGAAACCTTCTTGATCCCGCCGACAAGAGACGCACCGTTGTGGCATCTACGAGTCCATCGTGTGAACAGCGGTAGAGAGCTTTGGACAGCTGAAGGTTCTTGGGCCATTTATGGTCAACGCCCAGATGGTAGACATCTGGATCCTGTTTCTGAAAGCTCGTCAGAGGCGGTCGGGACGTATGAAGATGGTGGAGAGGCGAGGGCAACGTCTCAATCAGGGGTCGTGGGGATTGTAGATCTCTCTCCTTCGACAGAGAGAAAGGGCATCCCCTTACGTGCAGATGCGAACACGAGTTTGATTTATGCTCGTTCGGTGTTACCCACCCTTCAAGGTCACCATCAGAACACTCAAAAAGACACTTGGCTCGTTACTGCTGTGTTCGGGTTACCTGCTGTATTCAATGTGGAGACTGGCGAAGAGACTGGAGCAAGAGAGGGTTGGATGAGAGAGTGGAGGAAACGGCCTGAAGTACCGGAATCTTTGAACGCGTTGATCAAAGCAAACCAGCTGCACTGATGTGAATTATGCCTGACACCATATATCACTCGCATTGGATAATGTCCATTTATGATACAGATAGCAATGGAGATGTAAAAAATGGAGTAGATGCGGAGAATAGGGAATGCATAAGTCTGGATTAAGACACTGTCTGGTGTGACTGCCAATAACGGTAGATTATAGAAAAAAAATGCCAAAAACGTCCACGTTGTATGTAAGGAGGGTGTGTATAAAGAGCGTCAATTCCCGGAAAAAGAGAGAGCGAAAAAACACATCAAAAGTGACCGGCAGGAAAAGTAGGGGTTACACGCTGTTGATAGGCAGCTCAACGGGACAATCAACACTATTGACCTGAGTTGAGGTTTGCCGCGTTCCGATCAACCCGAAGATGTGCATATCGACGGTGAGTCGGAATCTGAGGCCTGTGAACAGCGTTGAATATGGAAGAATGACAAAGGTACACGGAAGCTGACCTTGACGGACTCCACCAACAGCAGCCCCCCTGTTTTTGCATGCTTCATACCAATTTTTCCCTAGAGAGCTGTCAGTCGAGGGACTGAATCAGTGTCTGAAGCAACCCACAAGTTTGATCTGTGTCATTGGAGGCAATATAACTGAAGTTGAGTGGTAGTAAGATATTGTTGAACTTCTTCGCGGGCAATGTTATAGATAGGTCACCCTGGGCGACTTTACGATTCGTTTCCGTGTCGTATACCTCTGCGTAAATCGGGCTGAACTTGATGGGAACGTAACTACCCGTGGTGTCTATTTGCAAATCGGCATACGCTGGGAAACTGAAGTTGGCAGGGGCGCGGTTGAATGTAAAAGGTACAGCATCTGCCCAATCTCCCGTTGCATTCGTCAAAGCGTGTTCACTATTGAATGCCAGCTTCGGTACACGAGGGATGGTGAATGCTAAAACGACGGTAACGCTAGAGTGAAGTACCCATGTCAGTAATAGAAGTGTCATGTAGATGAGCTGGGACCCACATCACACAGATGACGAACAATACTATCACGAACACCCTCCGTGTGAGCCACCCTCCGCACCACCCTCGTTGTCCCCGATTCCACTCCCTCCACTTGGTGGCTCTGGCCTCTGCCTTCTTTGCTTTCCGTGATTTCTTCATCATATTTGAAAGCTCATCCCGCTTCCATTCAGGTCCCATTGCAGGAACTGTCACCAATTCAACTGGGCCAATCGTGCTGGCATCCTCAGCTTTGGGAGTAGACGAATTCGTCAATGGCTGGTATCTGTCAGAGATATAAACAATTTGAACTGGAAGGATCTCCATATTTCCTTTGCACCTACCCTTCTTGATTCCCACCACCGTAAGCTGTACTGTATTTTGGGCCAGTATTATTGAAATCGGCGTAAATGTCCCAAGCTCCGCTATTTCCTCCATCTTCTTCATCTCGGCCGCCCTTCACAGGCTCTTCTCTCCCGGTAAAAAAGAATGAGTTGCGATTGTAGCCAGCTATACCAGGTCGACCGTTATCCAAATTTCGGCTTTCAGGGTTGAAAAATGACGAAGCATCGTCTCGCCCTCTGGTTTGTTGGTAATTGTAATTTGGAGTCGAAGGTGAGGGAAAGTCGCTGTTCAATGCATCCAGAGAATTTTTTCGACCGTAGAAGGAAGACACCGTAGATTTCCTGTCTGCATCCATTGTGGAAGAAAGAGGGAATGACAACGGTCTTGAGGCTGGTGGACCGTGGGCAACGGCCTCGGTTGCTATTGCCCGCACTTATGTCAGCGACAATTCATGTCGTTTGAGCCTCGACCCGTTGACGATCATAACCGTGACGACGAGAGCTTCAGCTGTGGAGTTCAAGTCAAGTAACTTGAAGACTGAGGCGTGTATTTATCCTTCGTTATACCACAAATTGGAAAAGGGCTGGTCTATATTATCATGGAAATGTCGTCCCCGTCACCTCCCGCCGCCTGGTATCTTCAATCGCCACCCTGAGTGGTGGCGAACCTTCTCCAAATTCAGTTCCGACGCCCTCCCTCCAAGTATAGTAGAAGATACTTCTTGCCCCAGTATCATGCAAGCAGAACAACCCGAAAAGTGGGAGGGAACTGAGACTATCTCTCAAGTACCTATCGTTGCCGGCCCAAGCAGCAGCTGAACTTCACCCCTCCTACTACAGAACGAACCGTTCAAACGGGCCGTCGGGCCCACAACTTCCCCCCAAGGTATATCCTTCTGATCCTGAAGTCAATATTTATTGACAGACAACGCCTCCTCTCCTCCACCTTCCACGTCTCAGCTACCGATGTTTTTTCGATTTCAATTGTAATTTGGCTGCAACCTGGAACAGGAAGGAGAAAACGGGTTGAGCGGGCCAGCTGGGGTAGCTTGCGGTCCGCCACGACACTTCAGTCCTGTTGGTCGTGTGGCTGATGGACAGTAGGCGAATCGGATGATTTGGGGTAAGAAAATTTTCGCATCCTTGAAGTTAAACATAAACGTAACTCACGGTTATGATTGGTTTCTGATAAATAGACTCAATTCTCCGAGCATGCATGTGAAGCTCATCCACTTGACCTAATAGAATATAGAACAGGCTTGCGTGGCTCCCGTTCGCATTGTCAAAGTTGCTTCCTGCGTCACCACCATTCAGCCAAGCAAAAAATAATCCGTCTTCATGGTCGAAGAGAAAATGTTGTCCTCTTTTTACATTCGCCACAACGTATCCTGGGTTTATCCGAACTGGTATAAAGTCTGCTCTGAAGGGAAGACTTTCTACAGCAGTCCTCTAGTTGACGCGCAACTACATCTCAAAACTCATTGACATAATGTTCTCTAAACTCGCCGTCTTCATTGCATTGGCAGCAGCTTTCGCCCACGCTGCTCCATCTCCCACTACTACCGATGCGGAGGAGGTAGCTCCTCGTGCGGCCAGCTGTAGCTTCCCATCGCCACCAAAGACCTCCAGTTTGAGCGCAGCCATGTCCATCACCGGTACATTCGACGGTGGTAACGTTCGTTTTGATCGTGGCTCAGGCGCTTGCAAGTAAGTTCCTGGACACTAGTATCTTATGTTCGGCTAACAACGCTTTGAAGGGGTCAAACAGAAGGAGGTGACAAGGATGCTGTCTTCATCCTCCAAAGTGGCGCTACTCTCCAGTATGTGGGTTTTTACTTGTGTTTCCATCCAGATTTCTCAAAGGTTTTGTCCTCCGCAGGAACGTCGTTATTGGTGCAAACCAGGCTGAAGGTGTTCACTGTCTCGGCCCCTGCACCCTACGAAATGTTTGGTTCGAGGATGTTTGTGAGGACGCTATCACCATCAAGCAGAGCAGCGGAACATCCACTATCACTGGTGGTGGTGCCAAGAACGCCGACGATAAGGTCGTTCAGCACAACGGTGGAGGCAACGTCGTAATTGACTCGTATTGCGTACAAAACTTCGGCAAGCTATACCGCTCATGTGGTAACTGCTCGAGGTGAGTTACTCCTACTCCCCTTGCCATGTCCTACTTCGACCACTGATGTCCTGTTCTTACAACTTCCAGTCAGACCAAGCGAACCGTGTCAATTTCCAACATTAGTGCAAGCGGAGGAGGAGTCATCGCAGGCGTTAACTCCAACTATGGTGATGTTGCCACCATCAAATCTGTCAGCGGAAGCTACGATTCACTTTGCGACACGTACCAGGTAAGATATTTCGTATGGCTTTCGCATCACTATTCTCACTATCTATCAGGGCAACAGCAACGGTGACGAGCCCGAGAAACTCACCTCGAACCAGAAGAACGCAAAGTATGTACCCATTCTTACTGCGAGTGCCCCAAAAACTCATGATGATATCGTTCAGCTGCGTCTTCTAAGCACGTTTTGTAGTCTGTTTTGTTGTCTCGATTGTTTTGTCGTTCTGTATACTGTAATACTTACTCATCTCGCAACGGAAGGCTCTTGATTCACTCGTCCGTCCATGTAATGCTAGATCGTCCGTGTATGTTTTAAGAGCATCTTCTTTGTTTGGCTTTAAGTCGGATTTCTCGCTCTCGCATCACACTCTCCTCAGTGATGCGAAAATGCATGTTACTCCTTTGTTCGCCCTTCGAAGAACTGTTAAAGGAATGCTACGAAGATCGTTGGGGACCTAGACATCGCCGTGGAATTGGCGAGCGATCAATCTCGTGTTGTACGTTTTCTTCTCTCTCATTTACGCTAGTCATTTGTGTTCCCTGGCTTGATACGATTTTGTTTGAATACTCCTATTCACTTTTCCTGTTTTACACGCCTTGTATCATAGAGTTATTCATACGAGAGTACAGTACGATACTCGTCACCCTCAGTTGCTTTAATCCCGGTATTCATGGTCGGCCTGGATATCGTGCCTACGAAGGTAAGTATATGAAAACCGGACGGTGACGCGAACTATTAAAGGTTAAATGGCTGATCGAAATCAGGTTAAGCATTGATGATTACACGTACAAAATGCATTAGCCCACGTTGCGAAGAATTGTCGGGACTGGATGCTGCTGTACTTCGGGCACTTGGTAAGTCAGATGGTAAATCAGATGCGACCGGGCTCCTCATCTACCTTCATACTACGAAACAAGCAAACTTGAAGGTTATACTTTAGGACAACGAAAATTCATGATTCTAGCCCATCCGGGTGATTCACGAAGTATGTAAAACATACTCGACAGATCCACCTACCCACCGAAGAGCATCAGGGTCCAGATTGAGGGGAGACTGAGCTTATGAAGTCTGGCCCGAACGATGAGTCTGGGCAAGTCATTACTTATGGCTCACCAGCGTCCAGTGATATTCGTTATCGACCGCTCTCTCGTGCAAACTTTCCTTTCTCGTGCTCAACGACGTACTACGGCGAGCCAAGTACGACGGATTGCTAAAGCAGTTACCCCATGAGTGGTATAACGTTTCGAAGTCCTGGGTGTAGAATGAGTATGACAACCTCACCCCCCTCCGCCATTGCGGTGAACGACCTTGTCGTCGGGGGTCTTGATGCACCGATGCTTGTAATCGTCCCGCTCTCCTATTTGACGCCTCACAAACATCTTCGAACCAGACACTGGCAGAGGGTACATGGACCAAGACAGCGAATAGTCCCAGACCGTTCTGCAGTCGATGACCACGTGAAAACTGAGGTTTCGGAAAAGAGAATGGAGATGTGGTAGTTACACAAACTGAAGGGTAGTGCCGCTCCCCAACCGCTCTCGAGAATGACCGTCACCTTCTTGACATATTCGGGAGAACGTCAGTCAGAGGTTCACCATCTAAGGACGGCGACTACCGACTTACTCACACGCACCAGGACCTCGATCGTGGCGCGCATTACCATCATCGAAGGTATCAGTGATAGTCATGGGTTCGCTCAATCTCGAGGTCTCTGGGGGTGAAAGCTCCCGATGAAACCCTCGGTAGGAGAAGGGGTTGTTTTAGCAAAAGCTGTTATCGTGATAAACAATGCAAGTTTGGACAGGTCTGTTGTGTAGGGTCGTGCCAGGCAACAGGGTGCCAGATGACATATGAGTTCTCTGAAATGGCAACCTCAGCATCGGCAGCGATTTACCGCATAGTGGTGGCTTCCTTGGGGAGACTGGAGAGACTGATCTTCGAGCGTCTGACAACAAAAGCTTCGTATCAGCAAAACGAGAATGTGAAGAACAAACTACCAGTGGGATGTCATTTTTTACAAAAGACTATTCGAATTTCGCTGCCGTTTGAACGTTGTCGACCGCTGCGTTTCCAGTCAGTCTAGTTTGTACACGTCCGTGAGTAATTTAAGTCTTTCTCCACCCTTTTGACATCATTACGAGGTTGCGATGGAAACATGAGAGAATTTGGGTCTCAAAGACGCATTGAGGCCCCAAAGGCATACCATTCATGCCTGCAGGTTGCTACCACAACACTCCGTTCATTGAATAGGTTGGCATTGGTTATGGGTGACGTAAGTACAGAGTTCGATGCTTGCTTCGTAGTTCCAATTGCATAATCTCTCGGAAATGTCTTCACGCCGGATGTGGTGAAGTTTCAGGGAACCTCGCGAGTCATTGAGTGACGACGAATTATGATATTGTTGCAGTCGACCACCAGCCGAAGGGCGGTGGGCCGTAAGTCTGGCCCGTTGTATCCTGTAAAAGAATAAGTGAATACGCATTTTGAACGCTTTGGGAACTTCGTAAGTCAATGCCACTCTGAGGAGTATCGCCCTCTGAGCTTCTGGCAGACCCATAAACTTGTTTGAAGTGGTCATTCCGGGTTGTAAGAACGCTGAGCAGCTTTTTGAACTCCATTGAGACGTGTCCACTTTCAGCGAGTGTCGGTGGTCATGGAAAAAGATACCGTGCCGATAGTTTTACTTTCCCGAGTCGTTGCCACCGCCTATAAAGTTGTCAACTGCCCGCCGACTTCCCACTTGTTTCCCACTGCCAAGTCTTGAGGAAGCCTAAATAACCGCAGGAGTTGAAGTGTTTCTTCAAGTCCAATAAAGCTAGCAAAGATCCATAGAAACTGAAAGCTACGAGGCTGATGATTGTGGCGTCAAAGCTCGACTCAGAGGCAGGATGGCAATGAGGTTCAATGAAGGATCTCAACTGTCTTACATAAGTAATCACGTCCGCCCGAGGTCAGCACGTTTTCTCCTGTCTTTGTCGCAAATTTTCGGAAAAGTCCGAAAATCGTCATTTTTGGCCGCTTGGCGTTACAAAATATATGCTCTACTATTAATATTGCGCCATAATTCAGGTCGGTCTGGCCAAGACAAAATTCATATTCAACCTCGACTTGACTACGACCCAACTACGCCTGAAGATCACCTCAACCATGTCTGCTACCAAAACGGCGCTCATAATTGGTGCGACTGGCCAATCGGGTGCTTACCTTCTCAAAGAATTGCTCGCTTCTCCCCATTACAGCCGTGTTCATGAATATGGTCGAAGATTAACTAACCTAGAATCATTGTCTGAAGGGAAAGAGAAGTTGGAACAAAAGGCAATCAACTTTGACAAGTTGGAAGAGGAAGGGGCATTAAAGGGAGGAAAGTGGGATGTGGTTTTCATTACGTGCGTTTCGTTCGTTTTCCTGTTCGTCTTTCGTTTCTGACTTCATTTCGTTTGCTCGTGAAGGCTTGGTACCACGAGAGCAAACGCTGGAAGTGCTGAGGCATTCGAAAAGATTGACAGAGAGTGAGTTCGAATTGTACAGTCGTACAACTCAACCTGACGCTTCCGGGCTCAGATACGTTGTTCGCGCTGCCAAGGAAGCGAAGTCCAGTGACCCGTCTCACTCACAGCGACTTGTGTATTGCTCTGTGAGCTACAGCACAAACGTTGACATTACAACGGAATGCTTACACATTTATCACTAGTCAAACGGGGCGAACTCCCAATCTTTATTCTTATACCCTCGTAGCAAGGGTCTCACGGAAGAAGGGCTGGCCGCATTAGGTTACTCAGATACTATCATATTTCGCCCCGCATTACTGGCCGGTACAGCACGACCGGAGCGTCGAATCGCGGAAATTCTCGCTTCCAAGGTAACAGGTGTGCTTTCGCACTTTACCTCGAGTCTTGAGATCAAGGTATGTGGTACGGTTGTTAATGCTCTTATCTTTATAACTTGTGTGTAGGTTTCCGCACTAGGAAAGGCGATGTCTGTTGCGGGTTATCTTGGTACAGACAACCTTCCTCCCCAAGCAGGAGCCTCTAAAGCTGGGAAAGAAGGGGCCCAATTTACGCTCATTGGTAACACTGGTGCGCTTGAGCTAGCTAAACTCGAGCCTTAAGTCACCTTCGCTCGTACAGAGACAGTATTTGCTGCTTATGTACATCATGAACATCATGAACCTCCTTCCATGTACTTACCCAGACTTCTATCCTAAATTCTCCATAGTGTATCCTTTCAATATTACATATATAGTAGGCAAACAATCGCTTCCATTGCAGTTGACAACTATAACCTCGTTCTCTGTTCTTGATGCGAAACACAACAAGGTCGCCTTCAAAAAGCTTTACCCCGTCCGAGTAGAAAAGATACCTTCTTGAGGTCCCCTCCGTGTTTGCAAAGGATATCCTCCGAACCGTCTGGAACGCAACAGCTGGCGCCATAATGTTGCCAAAAGCTGCACATGAGTTACTTTACAAGGGTAATGTTGGGTACATGACAGGTATACCCTACTTGATACCGTTTGACTCCGAGAGAAGGTGTGAGGGTAGTCGTTGTCCGAGAAACAAAAGGTAAACCGGGAGTGAGGCGTTGGTTTCAAAAGTGCCATGGTAGTTCATTTCAGGGCTTTAATTCATCGATTGAGGTCGAAAGGCCGCATAGCTATCAATCGGAGGTTAGCGCGCGTGTTCAACGTTCAGGGTCAAGCTCGAGGACAAGTGGCAGGAGCCAAGGGATAGATGAGATTACATAATCGATCCTCCTCGCTGGAACCCATTTTGTCGGAGACTCAGAGAAACGTACTCTTATCGCCCAAATCCCCTTCTGCAACGCCAGTGCGCCATTTGTTTTCTTCTTAAATACCAGCTGATTTTAATTCGCACATTTTGATCCCATAGTTTTCCTGTGAGAGGCCATGAATCGACAAGGTATGCCCCCACCGTGTATGGAATTAAAAACGAGGAATAACGAAAGTCTAAAACATAGGGCAACCCCAAAGACCCCCAAATCTAACACCAAACCCTGCTCTTGCGAGTCAATTTCGGTCACCGTATCCCTATGGCATGCCACCGCGGAACGTTCTTCAAGCAGGAGGATACGTGCCAGGAATGCAGCCTAATAACCACCGAACACCTGGACAACAATCACCAGCACAGAATATGGTACCTCAGCCGACTCCAGCGTTCATACAACAAAGAGGGCAAAACAGCTTTGGTTTCGGAGGGATAGGTCAACATCAACCGACCAACGCCCTGCAGCAGCAGCAACAACAACAACAAGTGAATGGAGCATCAAGCTCATTACCCCCACATCTCACACAGACACCAAATCTCTCAAATTCACAACCAGTATCGTCAACGAGTGAAATTGCGCTCGATCCGAACGACTTTCCAGCTTTGGGCTCGACGTCGACGAACGCCAATAATGCCAGTGGGAACAATACCGGGAGTGGGGGGAGTAGTGTGACGACGAGTTATGCAAGTCAAGCTGGAACTGGGGTCGGAATGGGCGGTGGTGCAGCAGTCAGTGGAGCAGGGGGTGGTAATGGCAGTCAGCCGAGAGACTTCACTCCAGACGATTTCCCGGCTCTTGGTGGACAACAAACCCAGTCGCAATCTCAAACTCAAAATCAGGACGGAGGACATTCACATCCGCCGGGTCTCAACGGTTTTCAGCATTCAGAGCATCCTCACCGGCAAAATCTGTTGGGCACGCTGAATGGTGGGGGATTAGCCACGCCGGGCATGCTAAACTTAGGACCTTCACAAGCAAGAAATATTCACCCAGGGTTCCAGCAGGCACATACAGATGCTGAGAAGCAGCAGCAGCGGGTTAGGCCTTACGAGTATCTTAGGTGGAGAAAACGACGCTAACTTCCACACAGAACGCTTACAACTTGAAATTAAACCAGTCCGCTCATGCAGCATGGAATTCGCCCAACGTCACTCCCCAGCAACCTTTAGGGACAGGTTTTTCGAACCCACCGCCGACACCTTCTGCACCCCAACAAAATGGCTCACATCCAACGCAGAATCCCTCATCCGCGCAACACCTCAATGCACCACCAGGGGTTCCTCCACCTAACGGGTCTTCAACGGTACCTCAAACACCAGGATTCCAATCGAATGGGCTTGATTCGAGTTCAGTCAACCCAAACGGAAATTCGAACAATCCGAATCCAACACCCAATCCCAACACTTCCAATAACAACCCGAATCCTGCTCCACCCAATTCGACGCAGAATCCCAATTCAATGCCGAACTCAACGGCACATGTACATCAACATCCACAAACGCCCGCTCAACAGATACTGATGAGCGCGGCAGACAGATGGGGGCTTTTGGGACTGTTAGCCATGATTAAGAATGCAGGGTCAGAGGTGGACCAAGGACTGAGTAGTATTGGTCAAGATTTGGGGACGATGGGGTTAGATATGGGGTACGCTGGGTGAGTGGTGACTTTGTTCAATCTTACCCGTATCTAAGACTCGTGATGTCGCCACAGGAACTTATATACGACGTTCATAACACCTTGGGCAGATCAATCGGCAGCACATACGGTTGAACCTGATTATCACATACCACCATGTTACAACGTACAACCACCTCCACCTGGACCAAGCAAAGCGACCGCCTTCAGTGACGAGACGCTATTCTTCATGTTCTATTCATCACCGCGCGATGCTCTCCAAGAAGTCGCAGCGCAAGAATTGTACGTGTCACGTTTGGTGCCACCGGCTGCCATCTCCTGACTTTTTCCTTAGATGGAACCGCAATTGGAGATACCATAAAGAGCTCCGGATATGGATAACAAAAGAAGGCGGTGCGCCTGCATCTCAGAAGATACACCTGGGTGAAACAGGACAGTACACCTTCTGGGACCCGGAGAACTGGATGAAGGAACGGAAAGATATGACTGTGCTGTACAGCGACCTGGAGGAAAAGACCGTCCCTGTGTTTATGCCAGGGCCGGGTCTAGTTCCTGCTACAGGAGCACAACAGCAAGGTCAAGTTGTAGGTACCCCACAACAAGGGCAGCCTGCAATAGGAGGTCAGAGAGGATCATTTCAAATGGGCGTAGCGGTCTGATCATGACTGGCTTAAGTTTATCGCGAGTCGTGTGGTCGGGGATGTTCATGTTTTTTTTTTCGCCCTGTCCTTTCATTTTTGCATGCACACGATCAACATCATACTTTATCTCTGTCGCTCTGTCCTTACCTGTTCTCCCTGCTTTTAGTGATGCCCGTGTCTTTTCGAACCGTGTAACTCTACTCAAAACTTGTCTTTCTATCATCCCTTCGTCATACCTGTTTTCCTCTTTATACGCTTAACCGTATTCCTTTGCTAGTGACCCTTAGCTCCCCCTCATCCATAGTGACGACATTATCATTCGGTTTATTCATATCACAGTCTTGTTTCTCGATGCTTCGAGGAAGTAAGGGAAAGTAAGGGTCGCACCGGTCATAGTGACGACATGGTCTTTCGGTAACTCATTCATAGAAATGTAATTTGTTCTCGGTGTTTCGAAGAAGTAACCTTGTTTGACAGGCCTTGCGCCTGGTAAAAAGTGCTTCGGAAACGGACATGTAAACGTCTGAGCTCTGCGCGTTTCTTTTTTTTCATAAACGCCGTACTACGAGCCCTGAGGTTAGACGCAATCGCCGCTGATGATCGTGAGTCGGAGTACGATATTTTCGATCGCGACAGTCATGCAGCCCCATATTCTCTCCCTATAAAAACCCTAGGACAAATCTATAATCCTTCTCCAGACTTCTCGAACATTGTTCCTCCAAACATCCCGATGAGTACAGACGCAGATTCCCACTTGGAATCTCTTCGCCGTGCTAGTCATGCTGGCCATGTCAAACGATGTCTAACTGGCCTACCAAGCTCCCAAGTCGACCTCGATGCTTCGAGGTGGATTCTTTTGTTTAGCTGTTGAAACGATGGCAGACTCACGTTGGCTCATTGGTGCAGAATGGCCTTGTCTTTCTATTGCATCGCCTCCTTGGATCTCTTAGGCGTAATCAACGAAAAGATATCGGAAGCCGACCGTGGTGCATGGCGATCTTGGATATGGGAACAACAAGCCCGTATGTTGTTTGTACTGAAATGAATGAACTAGCGGAATTGATTCAAGTTCGATTTGCTCAGGCGGAAACTACGGAACGGGATTCAGGTCGAGTCCTTTTATGACCTCTGGAACCATTTTAGACAAGACTGTATGTGTGTTTTTTTCTTCTGTTTTTGACACTGTTTCACATACAGTCCATTTTGCTCCAGCAAGAATACACCAGATACGATACGCCTCATCTTATTATGACCTACACTGCCTTGTTATCACTCTCGATCTTGAGAGACGATTTTTTACTCCTAGATCGACCAGGACTACTAAAGTTTGTAAAAGCATGCCAGACGGAAGAAGGAAGGTTCGCTATTCTTGCGATTTCAAAGGAGAACGCAGACTTACCCCTTCCGTCCCAGTTTTACGACTGTTCCCGGCAGCGGTGATACCGATCTGCGCACATTATATTGCGCCTTTGCTATCAGCAACATGTTGAATGACTGGTCTGCCATCGATGTCGGAAAGGCATTGGCATTTGTAGCCGCATGCCGGGTATGTCGGATGCAATTGTCCTTCGAAACGATGAGAAGGACTGATGCTCGCCTACTATCTTAGACGTATGAGGGAGGCTATGGCCAGTACCCTCATTGTGAAGCCTCCGGTGAATTCATTTAGAGTTCTTCAGCTCCAATAATCGCAGCTGAACTACTCTCCCAGGCGGACCTACTTACGTTGCGATCGCGTCAATATACCTTGCTCCGTCAGGATTCGAGCGTCTAACGCAACAGGAGAGGGAGAAGTCTGTCCGATGGTTATTAAATAACCAAGCCGATTCCGGAGGGTTTAGAGGTAGAACCAACAAGGAGGCTGATGCATGCTATTGCTTCTGGTGCGGCGCCACACTGAAGGTAGGCTTACCTCTTCCGTTTTTCGAGCTTCATATGATGCCTCCTCGTCCTGAAACCCTTCAAATCAGATCCTCGGTGCAGGAGACTTTGTAGACTCATTTGCCCTAGCAAAATTCATTTCGGAATGTCAATTCAAGTACGGGGGTATAGCGAAAGCTCCCGGAGAACATCCTGGTAAAATAATTCCCGTTTCTTATCCCCCGCCCTGTGCTCGGAAATCTTTGGCTAAATATGTCCCTTCCGTTGTTTTCAGACCCTTACCACACTTACCTTTCTCTTGCCGCGTTGTCAATGTATCCACCACCCTTGGATCGGAACTCCTCAGTCAAAGCGTCATGGGACTTTGAACCACTCGATCCATTGCTGAACGTTCGAGAAGGAACGGTCGAATGGATAAGGGGGCATATTCCTTATCCTCATGGTCAGGTAGACTAGTCGAGTCGTTTGCGGTGGAGTTTGGCCTTGGCCGTAGATCGAACCCTCTAATGCCTCTACCTACCGACTTCGAATCGTGATACTGTCTTACTCGGATCACTTGTTTAATTGCATAACGATTGACTGTTACGGTCCGCAAGGGTCGGCACTCACGGAAATTCCCGTATTGTGTTTTTTCCCGTTCATGAATAAATAACATCGTGCATGGGAGGGCGAGCTGTCGACGTCGTCGCGGACTGGACGTGAGTCAGGGTCTCTAAAAAGGTTCTGTGAATTCTTTCTTCCGAACACTTTTAATATTAACATTCACTCACGGCAAACACTGGCAGTTAAAGTGTCCCGCCTGCCTCATGTAAACGTCAACCGGATTGGACATACACTTCCCCTTGAGTAAGTCCCAAATCATCATGAGATATGGCTTCTCACTGGTACCTTGAATGGTCTACACCAACATTCAAGTCCAGTCATAGAGGTGATGTCTGGGAAGACCGATGGCCAGTGAACGACTGAGCAGCTAAACGGTAAATGAATGAAAGTCTTCATTTCTGATGACTGTCGAAATATAGCATGTAGAGTCCTCTTGCGACCCAAACGGAGGGGTCAATCCAATGAGTCTCAGGCCCTTGCTCCCAGTCACCACTATCTTGAGGGCTTGAGAATAGAAGTTCTTCCGAAAATCTTTGAGTCTATTAAGGTGTAGTGAGGGCCTTGAAATCAAATGCAAAGCTCTCCTTTTGGGTCCCTTGAGCCAGGTGCTAGATGAGTTCCCACCGCCGTCGAGTGTCACTGGCACGAATCTACAAAACGGCTGTGTACTGATCGTGTGTGTGCTTCGAGTGGGCGGGGGACCCCGGGGGTAAGATCAATGACCAAAGGATTGAGGGCCCCTCTGTGAAAAAGGTCTAGAACCCGCCACTAAGTCATTTCTAATTCGAGTTTCCTAGGCCATAGCCTGAAGCGGCACTTACGGGAGTTGAACCTAACGTTAGCCCGACACAAGCGATAACTCGACCTGCTCGATTTTCTTTTACGATGACGTCATTGTTGACGTAGTAACCAATTTTTCTTGGCGGGTTTCAACTCCTTAGTGGAAAAACTGCGGGGGAACGAGTCTTCATAGAATCATATGTGCTGATGTTGGTCGGGATTCAAAGAATCTTTCACCACATCTGGAAAAGCCACCCAATTTGCTGATTTTTTTCGGTGAAAATGGGCAGCCTATAGCTCCATAAGGAAGCTTCGGAGATCGCTGGAGGTATGTGAGGTTTTCACAATATCATGTCAAATTATTCCGGAGTCCCCGATTCCCGAAAATGCGACGTGCTGTTCGTAACGAGCTTCTGTGTGTTCTCAATCGACGTTTTACTTGGTGATACTACGCCGCTCTCACCTTAAAAAACTTCAAAGAGCCAAAGACTTCCCACAAGACGTCCCTTTTTGAATCTGTTAGGTTTCCCGCGCCACAGAACATATCATCAACTTGAAGAAGCTGATGTCCAACATTGAATTATAACCTTCTAAGGCTTATCTGCGTGTGTTTAGCTCCTATTGAAGCTGGCTGATAGCTTGAGTATTGAATCTGCTCCGAAGGAGGTCGGAAAAACATTGGATTAATGGCGCTTTTAGTATTGATCAATGGCGTAGTGGACGATCACGCCCCGCAGGGACTATATCACATAAAAGTAAGTCCCGGCGGAGAAGCAAGTTCAAGGTCAAAATACCACTGATCGGCATTGTCGAATTCGACGAATGATACACGCCTCACACCAATCACACTTCTTTCCTCGTTCTTCAACTTCCGACCTTTCATTTTTTCTTCATCTTCTCTTCTTCTCCTGCCTACCCACCGAATTGTGCATGGCTGGTTCCCACAAGTCTAGTAGTACCCCAGATCTCGCATGTATGACGGCTCAACACTGTATATGGGAACACTGACGAGAAGAGATATTCCCAATACACCATCACGAGTCCCAGGACCCCGTCGATCCCTTTCCCTTCCTCTTGCGGGAGTCGCTTCGCCTCAAGAATGTTTAGTGCGTTAAGAACGTGGTCGAACGCAAAGGATTGATTGGGGTTTTCTCAAGGCGGCCGACCTGTCAATACAAACATCGAGGAAACGGGTTGGAAACCTTAAACCAGGGGGAGGTAGTGGGAGGAATCCAGTCGGCTGCCGGGTCTTCGGAATACAGAAAATCCGCTTCGAGAACGTAGACTGCTTATGGTTCGCACCACCACCTGAACAAAGAGAACGTTATCCAACAAAGGTCGACCTAAGCCTCGATGGTTTGCTCACGTTTCTGATAAGAGACCCAACTGGATTACTTAACGAAGTCCTCAGATGCCCTGGGGAATATGTCAGAGAAAAAGGTTTGAATTCCGGAGTTCACACCGATTACTATGTACTGGCTGACATCAACTGATGCTTCACCTCAGCTTCGATGCCATCAAGTCCTCCGTAGTTTTGACAGGCTTCCATCCTAGCCGTGCTGCATCGCTACTCTTATAGCGAGAGTTGCAACCGAGGTAGTTGGCCACATACAAACGTTACAACGGCAGATTTATTCAAAAAAGGATATATTTGCGAGGGATCACGATAAAAACGTACCAACAATTTAGTTCTTCTTCGGAGAATGGTGTTGGATCGGGGGTTTTGCCCTTACCAAACCTGGACATAACTTCCCCTACCCCCTTGTGCACATCGTACTCATCACTGTGAGCAAAGAAGATTCCTACACGTCCATGAGACAGCATAGTCGAATTTTTGGGGGGAGTACATACTTGTAATTGGATAATTTCAAGTTTACGCACGTTCGTTGATATGAACATTAGGCCATATATTTTGCCTCCCTCGACCATACCACCTTGACCTCGCTCGAGCAAGATTAGGATCAGGAGATCCCACAGTCTGTTATGGGCTCTGGACATTCCTGCAGCGGCTAGTGGAGCTCGGGCGATAGAATAGATGGCGGAAGGAGTTACGGTATAAGGCTTGACATAACCTGTGGTAGTCAGTCAACCCATACCTGGGGCAGCTGAAAAGTTCAACAGGAGCTCTTGACCTTTATCAGCAGCTAGAATGCACAAATCTACGGGTCGACGTATTGCCGTTGGAGACAACTTTTAGAACTGCTCTGGAGATCGTCCCAGATCACATTCCACTGGCATTTAGCACATCAGCTCCCATTACAGTAGGACTTGAGGGCCGGTCGATCCGAGCTATCAATGGAAAAGGGTTGTGTTGATCAGTGCCGGTGCCTCTTCTGTTGATTCGTTTGTTTTCTAAGGCCAAGCAAAACCAGGTCAGTCGTTTCATCGTCATCGGCATACAGTACGTTCATAACAAAAGGGCTCATAATAGAACGATCACGGAGGATAGCAACACATACCACCAAAAGTTAAAACCACGATATTTGCTTCCCCTTTGGACCGAAATGAGAACCAACAATCGGGGCTACAAATGCCTTCCAAATTTTCAGCTTTTTTCAGCAGCCTAAATATATAGGAAACGCACTCGGTTATCAGCGGGAACCACATCATGATTAAGCGCAAGCGATTGTGCGTACCAGCGGCGCCAGTAAACAGAGCCCTCTTTCCATGTCGGTTTCTCGGAAGTCACTTTCTTCAATGCTTGATCTATTGTCAATGGGGTTCTGAGAGCTTTACGCGTACTAGCGACGTTGATGATTTCCCTGGTGGGGAGAGCGGGGCCGGCAAGCCATGAATGCGATATGATAAGATACAAATTTTTCGAGGTGCTTACGCGCGAGGGACCGTGTTATGGAAATGTCTCTTGAGCGGAAACGTCTCTTGAGGTTCAAAAGTCGTTGCAGTGATGATGACCAGTGTAGCGGACAGGGGACAGGAAAGAGAAACACGTGTTGGACCCGCGTAAGGTCACAACAGCATGTGAGATGTGACAATCTGAGGTCAGAGTTGCTTTATTGGGAAATTTCTAAAACTAGGGCGCGACCAATCCCCCACCACGAAAGGCAATTTGAGAGTGAGCCACTCGTCCATCGCTCAGAAAGGCAGAAATCGTCGAAATCCAAGTCCAAACCAATCCTCCACTACTCTCTGTTAACTGCTTGTTTAAAAACAGCGCTGTTAGATCGCGATGTCGCCCCCGACAGCACCCCAACAGCACGCCTCACAGCTAGATGGCCCCTCCCAAATCAAAGGTACGTTTTCCCCTCCCCAACTGACTGTAAACCAATATGTGGGCTCATTTCTTCCAGCAGAAGCCTCAGAACCACCCTGACGGCGAGCAATGTGAACAATGTGGAGCAATCATCGCTCGTCGCGGTGACATGCCTAGACACAAACGAATTCACGCTGAAGCGGCAGAGAGGAACGCAATGTTACATAAATGTTCTTGGGAGGGATGCAACTACTCCAGCCTTCAAAGGCCCAACGTCGATACGCATTACAGGACACACACGAAAGAACGAAACCAAGCGTGTCCTGACTGCGATTCCAAGTTTTCCGATCCTGGATCCTTGATTAGACATCGAAAGAATCTACATGGATACGTTCCCAAACCTAGGAAGAAACGTATCACTACTGCTGCACCGGAACAGTCTTCGTCCACGCGCGGTAGTCAAAGACATCAGCCTTATTCGCGTTCGCCCTCCACTTCCTCATCGTCATCTCCTGAACCTACCACTCCTCCCGCGACTGATGACAACGTTGCAACTACCACTGGTACCTCCACCAACAACCCCACCACCGCATTTCCTGTCATCTTCAATCCCGATTACGGTTATGCTGCTATGCAGTCTATTACCTTCTCTAAACCACCATCGTTACCTTGCTCTTACGATTATTCTGGAAAGGAGGATGATCCCCGCCTCGGAATCAACCCATACCTCGTTTCCTCTCACTGGAACCATTACTTCTGGGAGTTTCAAGATCGCGGCGCCGACGTCGACGAGTTCATCACTCGCCGTTCGAGTCAACAGACCTCTTTCCCTGCGTATATGGAACAGCCTCCAATTTTGTATCCCAGTTGGGATTGGGAATATTCTTCGTGGATCATGATGCATCAGGGAGATGGGAGTGGGATGGAAGAGTGGAAGAAGCAATCTCAGGCGTTGCCCGCGTTTTCGGGTGAAGAGGTGGTACTGAGTGAAGAAGGTGTTGAGGCGAGTGGTAGCAGCGTACATGGTCCAGAGGAAGAGAAACGATTTTGGGATTCTTTCACGAACCAGCCTAATAGTTCTTCATCCCCTGCTGTCGATGTCAGTGGATTCCTCGATCCCCCCTCCATCGCTCCCTTGCCGTCTGAAGCGGACTCTGTGCATGTCTATTATGATTCAATCTCCCAATCCGCTCAATCTGTCACGCCACCTTCATCTACATCGTTGTCTCCTTACAATCTCGATTTCGATTACCGACAAACTGGGTCAGGAACTCCAGAAGCCTCAATCACTTTCGATCAACTCGAGTCGGCGGGTATATACGCGTCGGCGGGACTAGAGAGTTTTCCTGGTCCAGATTTGACTTCAAATTTGGGCGTCATTCCGGACTGTAACTTTGGAGTCGATTCATGGATTACATGTTGGCCTCCCGTTCTAGACCAGGTCCCAAGTTTTCAAGATTCAACCTCGTCGGAGGTTGAAGTTATACTTACACTTTAGGTTTTTATTTTTTTTAAAATCGGGTTTTCTGTTTTTCATCTATCTTCATCTCTTTTTATCTCGTCTCATCCAACTCATCTCCCCTAATGATTTATTTAATACTTTTATTCATTGTTCATTGCAAATATTGTTCACTTACAATTGTCCTTTGTATCCGTTATTTATAATTACCTCGACTGTACAGATTATTGCGGATTTCATCATCGCATAATGTCATCTCCGTGTAACATTACCTATATTTTTTTTTGTGTCTACTATTCTTCGACTTGGACATTCCTGTTCTCGATTTCTGTTTGAGTTGAATATGAATTGAGCATCTGAAGCCTTTGAATGAGCCTATACTCAACAAGGAGAGCTAGGGAGTTGAAACATAATATCCATTTGTAAGGAGGATCGTGTCACTAGTTCGGGACCCTCACGCATCTTTGATGGCAACGAGCTCACCTTAAGCCAGCGGAAAGGCCCAAAAAGAAGGAACTGTAGCAGCCCTTACGGTAAGAATATATGTATCAGGTTTTTATCCATCGCCTCAAGCCATCCATTACTGTATCTCCATACGTTCCCCGCGTTGCTTAATTATCGGAATACTTCTGAACATCATTGCAAGTAGCGATGCAGTCGGTTACAGGCAAGTTGAAGGATCAAAAAAAAAAGATACTGATATCCTACAGAGGTGAAGTCATCCTAGAATCACGGAATAAGTAAGGGTAAGTGACAAGCTACAGAGGTGTACCGTGTTCAGCCTAAGCTATCTTATCTATCCATACTTCATAACGATCACGGAGCGTATCACTCAGTACACTAAGACGGGCCGCATCCAAAGATTCAGCTCCGAGGCCGGTCGTACGCGCAGCTCTGACACCTTTCATACCACCGGCAACTCCAGTAAGTATACCGTCTCCACGTGCAAATTCAGCCATCAAAGTCCCGGCTTACGCCCTCTTGTTTCAAGACCGGCACCCTGCATCTTGCTAACATACCCAATAGTTGTACCATCACGACCCGACGTACCAAACGCTTTTAGCTGGGCCAGGTTGCCCAGTCCACTCCCACCATGGGGATCCGGTACGCCAGGACCAGCACCCCAAAACCCACCAGAAAATCCAACACCAATCTTTCCGTTCGAGAACAAAAATTCAGCTTGATAACCCGGCGCGTTCAACACTCTTGTCCAAAACGGCTGCTTTGTGTCATTCAGAGTAGGCTAGCGTAATCAACCCGTTAAGCCTCCTAAGCATGGCGATATAGATTTTTCAAAGAAACGAACATAGCTCAATAATCCTGTGACATTGAACATATTTCCATCGAAATGCTCCAGTTTGAGGTAGCTGAGCCAGATGGAGCTGGACGGGGCCAAGAGAGTAGGGACAGTGGGATCAATTGTTCCTGGGAGGACCGTACTCGCGTTCGCCACCAGGCCTTTACAAGCATCCGAGGATTGGTGAGAGGGGGCGAAGAGACAGAACAACCAGTTGCCATAACCTGAATCATTGTAGGTACCCTCGAGTGATGCAAATCCACCTGGAACCGTGGGTGCCGTCGCGTTCTTAGGACGAGGATCAGGTGTAGTAGCACCAGAAACTTGGCCGAGGATTCTAGGATCGTTCCATTGCGATTAGTATTACCGGAGGGAAATTTGTAGGAAGAAGTCGCACAGTTCGCTCCAATTGAAGGGCTCTAAGTCCAACACCCCGTCTAGGAGACGATACTTGATAATATTGCTGAAAAGAGACCCGGTATCGTCGTCGTTTGCGAGGACCGGGACTCCGATGTTGTCGAAAGGAAGACAGCCTAGCTTGCTAAACGCTCCTACATGGTGAGTTAGTTATAAGCTCCTAGTTGCAGACGCATAGATGAACGTACCACTAACGCTGCCATCGTGCTGAGAAGGACGTCAACTCTGTTGGAAATAGGAACCCCATACACCCGAAGTGTCGGAGAGTCTCCTTACTTAGTATCCATGTTTCCGATTGCAGTTATCATATTATAGTCAATACTTCTGTTCGCCCCTTTACTTACGGTTTCAACCCCTTTCTTAGTTTACTTATCTATCTGTGTACACTATTCCCTACACCTCAGCTTTACCCTTCGTGGTCTGCTGAGGTGTGTATTCCCGTACAATCGTTCACTCTACTCTTAACTTATTCTTTTCTCATGACAGGTATACTAATTACGATTGTCTGATAGGTATGATATATAATAGAGCTTTACCCTTCGTGGTCTGCTGAGATATACTAATTACGATTGTCTGATAGGTTATGGGCCCCGTGCTCTCATAAACTGCAGAAGACCACATATTACCCCGATAAGCTCACGACTATGACGACAGTTCAGTCATCCAACAACTACACTAGTATCCAGACTCTCCCCGAAGAACAGAAGTTCAATGGGGAGAATTACTTCACCTTCCGAGACGTGCTCCTAATGCATGGGAGGGTGAAAGGCTTGGATTTGTATTGGGAAGCGAGGATCATAACACCTAAGGACCCCGACTCACAGAAGCCTGCAGAAGCCACGACGGCTGAGGCACCTACGACCACGACAACTCCAACCGACGTATCTAGCGTTCGCACCTCGACTCCTGTAAATGACCCCAGACCACTCTTCCTTGAATACATGCTATGAGAATCAGTCGTGTTCTTGACCATCTGGAATAACGTCAAAGATCCTATTGGCCTTGGCCTATCAGCATTTATTGGCAAACCGTCACACGAATTATGGGCTCACCTTCGCACAGAATATGGCTCTGTTGCAAACTATGCTCGCCAAAGGAAGGAGGCAGCTCTCCGGTCTTCTCGATATATATCTGGGCCTATAACAGGTGAAGATGGTTACCTAAAGACGATGAGAAAATTACGAAAGGAGGCCACAGATGCTGGGGCATTCATCACCGAAATTAACTTCATAACCCTATTCCTCGATTCTTTCCCGAAGACAACTGAATGGAACATCGTAACCGGGAACTTGATATATGAATGGAGCATCACACTAATAGCGACCCGACTCCAAGAATATTACCTGCACAGCATGGCAGGGAATGCCACCAACGCCGCTACGGCCAGTAACTTGGACACGGTGGCAGCAATGAAGGCTGAGTTGGCGGAAGTGAAGGCTCTGCTTACGCAAAGAAACAGGAGGGAGTATAGACCTAATGGGAAGACTTGCACGAACTCCAGGTGCGCCAACCCAAAGGGACACACCATTGATAATTGCTGGGCAGAAGGGGGAGGAAAGCAGGGTCAGTACCCCGACTGGTACAAGGGAAAATGTACTGCATCTACTCCCCGAGCCAACTTTGCCGCCACATCGTCAGTTGTGGGTATACTGCCGGGGAAGACATTTGCGATGATGGTGGAGTTGTACGAAATATCACCTGCGGCGTACTCAGTTGCTTTCAATAGCAAGAGATCTAGTCGGATTATTGGTGACAGTGGTGCCTCCCGTCACTTCTTCAACGACCTGCAATTGTTCAAAAATTATCGAGCGTTCCCTACAGCATCAAAAGGGTCATCTTTGAAGAAAAACGAATCCTTTCAGATACTAGGAGTGGGTGACGTCGAAACAAGGGTTGTCCACAACGGCATCCAGAATACGTTAGTTTTCTGAGAGGCATTGTTCGTGCCAGACATTGCATGCAACCTCGTCTCCTTGGGGATACTCGACCGAGCTGGGTGGAAGATGAGCGTTGGGGGCGGAAGGATGAGATTCGTTGATCCTACAGGTTGTGAAGCCTTCGAAGCATGCAGAGAAGACCTGTCGAACTTGTACTCCGTCAGTGGGATACAACCAGCACATACTCCCATCGCTCTCACTGCTACATCTACTGATATCAATTTACTTCACTGTAGAGCTGCCCACATTGGAAAGGACCAAATAAGGGAGGCTGAATCTCTACTCGACGGACTTCACATCGAAAAGGGAAAAGGGGAGGACAAGAAGTGTGAGGATTGTATACTTGGTAACCATAAACGCTCTCCCTTCCCTCCAAGTGGCATCGATGTATCCGAACCGTTAGAATTTGTGGGAGTGGATCTGTGGGGACCCGCCAGAGTGAAGATGGTTGGAGGGAAATCACATGCTATGTTAATTGTCGATGCAGAGACTGCAAAGAAGTTTTTGGAGTTGCTGGACACACGAACTGCTGAGAGGACATTAGACATGATGGAAGCTTTCAGACGGTTGGGAGAGCAACAAACCGGGCTGAAATTGAAGAGGGTTAGGACGGACAATGCCAAAGAATTCCGTTCAGAATTGTGGAAAAAATGGTTTACCTCACATGGAATCATCCATGAATTTACAGCTCCCTACTCTTCTGCATCAAACGGGATGGTCGAGCATGGTATTGGAGTAATCACCGCGACGACACGTATTCTCCTGCTGGAAGCGAGGCTGGGTTCCGAATGGTGGGGTGAAGCAACGAATGTGGCAGTATACACAGGCAATCTTTTTCCGTCAAAATGCCACCCTGGAAAGATTCCAGAGCAAATGTGGATGGGGAAATGACAGACTGTTGCTCACCTATGACCGTTTGGGTGCAAGTATATGTACATATCCTGAAAGAAAAAGGTCTTTTGAAACTCGCACTGTGTTCCATGAAAGCTCAATTGATTGGGTACGAGGTGCTGGGCATTTACAGGTGTAAAATCTGGGGAAGCAATGAGGTTGTGACGTCGAGGGATGTTGTGTTTTTTGAGGGAGAAGGGCACTGGGTGTTGGATGTGGAGAACCAGTTAGATGTCGACGTGGTCGACTCTGAGGATGATTCCTATATCAGGAACCAAGACCAGGATCAAGGGCTCGACCTGGCGTCAGCATCTATCCCCGAGGGGAACATGGAGCCAAGTAATATTTTGGGTCCTGCGGCTTTGACACCAGGTAATTCCGAGAACGCCGTCGATCACGAGACTCATTCGTTTTCTACGTTTTCCACCTGTTCCTCCAAACGAGTCCGTGCATCTACTCAACGTGTACTTCTATCCAAGGAGTCTGAAGAGGAGGAGAGCCGAGCCAGGGACGCAGGGGAGGATTGGGCTGGAAACTGGAAAATCCCAAGGGGGAAGCCGAATGAACATTTCGCCAACTTGTCTCCAGGTTTTTTCGAGGAAGACATGCTGAGCGCATTCGTTGCTGAAGTACCCGAGCCAGGAAACCTTTGGGTACCGAAGAATTACGAGGAAGCTAGGTCTTGGTTGGACCTATGAGGAGGACCCATGGATAGAGAAATGGACCAGTTAGATGGATGAAAGGCGTTCACACCGATGCCACTGCCTACTGGACAGGAATTAGTTCCTGTTATGTGGGTATATTCGGTTTCACTTGATGGGGAAGGGAATCTCAAGAAGCGGAAGGCTAGGTTAGTAGTGAAGGGGTTCAAACAAGTCCAAGGGACACACTACTTTGAATCTTGGGCCTTGGTCACTCGGTACGAGTCCATTCGATTCCTTGCAGCAATTGGTGCAAAACTACACCTTTGTTTATGGACTGCAGATTTCACTGGTGCCTATCTCAACGCCAAACTACAAGGGACAAACTTCTTATGTATTCCACCAGGGTACAAGCAAAGATACTCCTTACGCGACGGAACGACCACGGCGTTGCTCATGAACATAAACATCTATGGCACCATGGACGCTGGAAACAATTGGTACAAACTCCTCGACAAATCGTATCGGTCTCTTGGGCATATCTCCTTAGCAGCTGACCTGTGCGTCCGTTCTCGAATCCACGACTCTGGTTCCACAATCACTGCGACATACACTGACAATGTATTTGGGCTATCTACTGATGACGACGAGATGAAGAAGAGGATGGAAGAAATAGGGAAATTGTATGAGTGGACGGTGTACCCTGAGCCGGATACTTATCTCGGCATAGCGATTAGGCAGGACAAGGTGTCGGGGGATATTTCTTTACAACAGCGAGTTCTTATCGACAAAATTGTGAAGAAGTTTAGCAACGAGGAGGGGACTTTGAAGTTCACACTGCTACCAACTAGCCTTGACATGGAAAACTCGCAACCAATTCCTATCCCTGCAGACGACATCTGATACATGCAGGGCAAAGATTACTTATCCCTAATCGGCTCATTGAATCACGTTGTGCAAGGAACCCATCCGGATATTGCATTCGCCGTCGCCTTACTCCAGCGGTATTGCAACGACCCTCGTTCTATCCATTGGGATTCTGCCCTTCATGTCGTCACATACCTCAATACGACCAGGGATTATAGACTGACTTACCGAGGAGGGGGTGGAAGTCTCAAGCCCCTTGGGTATGTGGACGCGTCGCATGGGGATATTAAGGAGGAAAGTGGAATGGTGACGAGGAAGTCTACATTAGGGTATGCCTTTATTGTCAGTGGAGGAGCCATATCATGGAGCTCGATAAAGATGCGGCGTGTTGCTACCTCCACTACTGAGGCAGAGATGGGAGCTATGGTGCATGCAGGAAAACAAGCCATTTGGATGTGGAAGTTCCTGGATGGGCTTAAGATGGGGCAGAAGTTCCCGTTCGAAATTCACATCGACAACACGCCTGCGTTGGAACTGACAGGTACGACCACCAAGCATGCACGAACCAAGCACTTCGATTATGATTGGGCATGGATTAGGGATAGCGTACGAGAGAAAGAACTGGAATATACTTATGTCCATTCAAATGATAACGTTGCCGACCTCTTCACTAAGTCTCTCCCTCGATCTGCCACCGAACGCTTTGCGAGTATGCTAGGGCTAGTGAAGGATGAATAGGCGTATGGGATTCTGGGGAGGTGTTGGAAATAGGAACCCCATACACCCGAAGTGTCAGAGAGTCTCCTTACTTAGTATCAATGTTTCTGATTGCAGTTATCATATTATAGTCAATACTTCTGTTCGCTCCTTTACTTACGGTTTCAACCCCTTTCTTAGTTTACTTATCTATCTGCGTACACTATTCCCTACACCTCAGCTTTACCCTTCATGGTCTGCTGAGGTGTGTATTCCCGTACAATCGTTCACTCTACTCTTAACTTATTCTTTTCTCATGACAGATATACTAATTATGATTGTCTGATAGGTATGATATATAATAGAGCTTTACCCTTCGTGGTCTGCTGAGATATACTAATTACGATTGTCTGATAAACTCCAAGCTTGGATGTGACTCTCACACTGAACACACCTCAATAATGGCTAAGGAAAATCTCACTCTAGTGATCAAATGAAGATCCCTGAGAAACCTACCATGGCCACAATAGGTACCAATTGCTTGACCACCTCCATACACAATGGGTGACAGAATAGACTGAACAGCAGGCGGCCTGAAAACAGCATGTATCAGTCTATAGTCTGCATTTGCCTCACAAGTTGTGACGTTCGTACCCTGATATACCATTGGCTGCTACTGTAATTCCCGTTGCTGCCATTTGAATAACTTCTGGTCATCTAGGAATCCCATATAGTACATTAAATGAGTGGACTAGTAGTAACATATCATGACCACTCACATGTAAGAGTTACCACTAATTGTCTGACCTGCCAAGAATAACCACCAAGATCCACCAAGATCCCTTGAAAACTTTGATGTTACTTGGGGCGAAAATTTGAAATTGACATGTCAAGACCTGCCAAATAAGTCAAGTTTAAAGAGCTAATAACTCACCTATGATTGTGCCCTTCACCCATCAACAACCTGCAAAGACCTACTTGTCTCTGACCCAGCAAGTACCCATCTACGTGTTTAAGTTACATCTGACCTGCCAAGTACCTGCCAGTATCTCGAGATTATTCTATGACCCATCAAGTACCCACGAAGACGCCCTTTGAACCTTCTCTGACCCATCAAACCTGCTGCGAAATCTTCATAACTGTGCCACTGCAACGACTTGGAGTGATCAGGAGGAGGATTTTTGGAGCAAAATGTTGCAAAAGTTTTGTGATACTGGACTAATTGTGCCTGAGTCAGGAATTTGAATTGTAGTGAGTACTTGTGAATGGTTGAACATCGAGAGGGCAAATGGGTGTCAGGCACACATTTCACATGCTGTAGTTCAGCGCCTAGGAAGCCGCCGGTACACAGCCACCTCCTTCAACCCTTCGCAAATGACCACCACTGCTTTGGCAGTGGCTTCCTTGTCATCGCTCAGCCAGTGAACTTGGACCAGTACTTTCTCATTTGATTGCTGGGTGAGTATTCAACTCTCCTTTGACATCTCAATTGAAATATCTATTTGTAAACAGTACAGGTTCCTACTTTCTGTGGACTTCCTCTCTCATCCCTTGGCTTTGACACTTGCTCTTATTGCTGGACCACCCCACTCTCTCTACAACTCACGCTCTCTCTAATTACTTGCTTCAAATATGCCTATGGCCAGAGGAAAGGGATCGAAGAAGGTTACCATTGAATTTGGGGGGAGTAAAAGGAAGGGTCCGAGAAAAGAGATTAGAAAGCTGACCTCAAGGATAGAGAAATTGGAGTGAGAACAGGCTGCATACAAACAGCAGTATCTGGGTGAGCAATTCTGTATTTCTCTTTTCAAATGCTTATCGACTGGTTGTGCTAGCACTGACCTTTGAAGGGCACAACTTCATCAATTCTGCAGGGTATCCCCTCGAGAGTATGGACATTGATATTGACGACGACGACTTCTCTCCTCCAGACGGCATGAATGAAATGTTTCCTCCTGGTGAGGAGGCTTTACTCCACAGTCATAAAGGACGGGAGTATGAGGAAATACTGAGTTCCTTCATGCCATCGAGGTGCGTTCTATTCTGCTCTTGATTGTGAATAGACATTACCATGCTGATGATTGAGATCAACAAGACTGCATTCAGAAGCAGACAGAAGCATGGGCACCTCAGTACCCAGCATTAGTCGATGCCTATCTTGCGTTCCTTGCTCATGGACCTCCCTCAAACGACGACAATCAATCTATTTGGCTTATAGAAAGCATTAGTTTTGAATGTAATTATCCCAGCAGTCCTGACTCTTTCCTTACTGATTAATGGTTGTTGACAGTGAACCAACTACATGAAGTTTTCCATACCCCCAGTACAATCTCAATCCCAGTAACCCTCGCAAGGCATGGTCTTATTGCCTGCAGCCCAGAGAAGCCAGGGATGGCCTTTCCTGTTCATTTTCTTCACAGCTTTCGACAAATTCACAGGACTTGCCCTCGGTATAGTATTGATGTGCTGGCATGGTCTGTTCAACATATCCACTTTGTAAGAATCATTTGTTGCTTCTATAACAATCTGCTGACTCAGCCTCTAGCTTCCTCATGGATCTGGTCTCGATGAACAACTCCAATCAGCATACGACACCTATCTAGAAATACTTTGTCAAGTCAAGGAACTGTGCCTCAAGGCCCTTCACTGCAATACAGAGGCTGCAAAGACTTCAATGACATGTCCTCTGTGCACATATCAACTCACAGGAGAGAACCCACTCTCCCCATCCATGCTCATTGTGATGGACGGTAACAACTCACTTAAGCTTGTAGACATGGAGTACAAAACTGGCCAGCCCAGAACTGACAATCGAACACTTGCTGACTATCACTGGATTGAAGACAAAGAGGTAGATCAATTCAAGGATGAGGTGGCAAAGAACCAGGCCTGAGCCAAGTCAAAGGTACGCGATCAATACAAACATTCACTGCCTTACATGCTTATGGTGTTCTCTTGCTCGAACTAGAAAGTGGGTTCAAAACTGACTCCTGCAAATGCTGGACCTTCAACATCAACCTCCTCGAACGCAAATGCACCATCCAACATGCAGCCTCTTGACAAGGAAGAAGTTGCATGGCTTGACGTTCTTGAGGAGGATGATTTGGCAGCATGTATCAACACATGTGTGGATCGTTGGCGGAATGCAGGTCTGGAGTCCAAGAAAAAGATGTGCCAGATGTTCGCGATTGCTGGGGTCTTTCTTGCAGTCTGCCGACATGGTCATCTATTGATATGGTTAGGAGTGGCGATATTGTGGCTGTTTTAGAGATGTTACCTATTTCTCTACATTTTGGCAGTTTCTGAGTAATAATAACCTATTATTACTACAAGAACTAAGGGAATATTGAGTACTAGAGTGAGGCCCGAGCTGCTAGTAAAAGGACTCACCTTTGGAAACATGTTACACATGTTCAGAAGAAAACACTGTAGTATGAGATTCTACAGGACTGAGGGTTAGCAACTTCTGAAACATGTAGGAAGCCTTCTAAGCCTACGCTATCATTGGTGATGCACAAAAGATAGCTATGGAAGCATGTAGAACCATACCAAGGGTAGTAACGATGAGATAAAACTACTGCTAAAAAGAGAGTGGGAAGTTCTGAATGGACTTAATGCAAATAACAACGACTTCTGAACTTAGAAAGATGGCAAAGACCACTTTGGAATCATGAGAGAAGTGGCAGAAGCCACTTCCAGAGGTCACCCGAGATGACTACTGTAGATGCCTGGCTGGCAGACAATGGACCCGAGTTTCAGAGTTAGGATCCGACCTTTGGCACCAGTCTACTGGAGCTTAGAAATCAGTCGGGCAATAGATGCTGCTGATTAGAACATGGAGAACACTGATATGGTGGCTGGAACTTGTATCGGAATACTTCATGGTGTGGGGAAGGCTACTTAAGGAGTGTTTACACAGAGCAAAGGTTCTGAACTAGTATCAAGGAGAGGAGAAGAATCGCTTACACTGACAGGGACGGGCTAACTTACCTGTCACCCTAATAGAAGCTGATCGACTTTGGAATTATGGGAGTATATCCCAACCGAGGGTGTGGATACCTACAACCTAACTGGTCAGTCAACAGGTCTACCGTCTACTTCTGAGCACTCAGTTTTGTCTTCTGAAGTAGAAATAACGGTAGTATAAGATTAGAGAATGGACTCACAACTGTGGGGACGAATTGGAACTTCAGACTTTAGTCAGAGGTTTGGAATTGAGGATGGAATTAAACCATCTGTGCGGGAGCATATAGGGTCTGGAGCGAAAGAACAACCTGCTTCAGAACTGTATAGAACCCAGGGGACCACCCCAGAAACAGGAATAACAAATGCTGAATGATCGAGAAGGAGGATATTAATTTCTACATCCCACTTCCGGGCAAAACAGCAGAGAATAATGTCAAAACTCTCTCTGTTAATCTTAGTTAGGTACTGATTCGGACTAGATGACCCTTGATATGGATGGACATATATTTAGATACAGATTCAGGTATAATAATTAGGTAGACAGTATATCAGGGTTGGGGTTTTCGTTAGGAAAGCCCCAAGTTACCCACCCAGTCTTGCTGCTGTACCATGAGGGCAGTAGTAAGCAGGGAACTTCTATAGAGAGACATGAGAATAGAAATGAGACCAGTCTTAACCGACTTGGTAGATTTGACTACACCTGACTGTTTAACTGAACTGTCTGACTGTCTGAACTGATTTGCTAAGTCCACTGGGACGAAGCAACTGTCTGTCTGTCTGGAGTGGAAGTCCATTGGGGACCAAACTCACTGTCTGTCTGTCTGTCTGTCTGTTCTGTCTGTTCTGTTGAACTTCTGAAGTAGTGTTTGACTTAGCCACTGGGCCTGTCGACCTTCTGAAGCTGTTCTTTGTGAGTCTGAAGTGCCTGAGTTGTGATTGGTGTGTCCCTGGTTGCTGCTACTTACATCCCACCACCTACCTACCTATTGATAGTGTTTCTCTCCGCTTCTGAACCCCTTCAGAGCATAGTATAGGATCTGAAAGTCATCCAAGACCCAGTTCCACACTTGATATTTCGTTCTTGAGTTAGCTACTGGCAGAACCTTTGATCAACGTTGAACCAGCTCTTGCATAACATATGCTAGACTTCAAGAGTGATTTGTTTGGTGTTTCTATAGTTTTAGGATTTTTGCTGTAGTACTTTATGGCGCTAGGACTTATATATCACACACTTCACCCTTACCCCCATCTTAGACATTTTAGCGAGTTGTATGTTCAATTTATTTCACTTTCTCTGTTTTGATCTCAGTAATTGGTTTCAGAATGAAATATCCACTTGCAGTTGTGGACGATCTATGTGACAAGTATGGCCAGGATTTATGTTTAGGCTACAATATCATGTGTGCCTTCTATAAGACCATGAAGCACAGTGAGAAGCTGGGCAAGAAGATTATGGAAAAGTGACTTATTGGGGTGGTTCCAGCATTTCACAGACACACACACAATTGCCCATGCCAGACCTCTTGGCATCCCCAGTACATGCCAGGAGTGGGAACAGAAGATTTTGAGACATGCAAACGAACATTCTCACTTTCAAATCATGTTGCATCCACCATGTGCCTGGCGACTCCATTTCATCGGCATCAGGCAATACTTGAACATTTTGACTTCAATGATGAAGACAAGCATGCTCTCTCAGGTATGTATTAGTCTGTGATTTGCGTTCTGCACAACTAACAAGTTTCTAGGTAATTTTATATTTCAAAACTACTGAGATGCCCTGAGGAGGCTTGAGAATGATGAGCCTGTTAAAACGTCTAAGATGGGGTAAGGGTGAAGTGTATGATATATAAGTCCTAGCGCCATAAAATACTACAGCAAGAATCCTAAAAACTATAGAAACACCAAACAAATCACTCTTGAGGTCTAGCATATGTTGTGCGAGAGCTGGTTCGATATTGATCAAAGGTTCCGCCAGTAGCTAACTCAAGAACGAAATATCAAGTGCAGAACTGGGTCTTGGATGACTTTCAGATCCTATACTATGCTCTGAAGGGGATCAGAAGCGGAGGGAAACACTATGAATAGGTAGGTAGATGATGGGATGTAAGTATCAGCAACCAGAGACACGCCAATCGCAACTCAGGTACTTCAGACTCACAAAGAACAGCTTCAGAAGGTCAACAGGCCCAGTGGCTAAGTCAAACACTACTTCAGAAGTTCAACAGAACAGACAGAACAGACAGAACAGACAGAACAGACAGACAGACAGACAGACAGACAGACAGACAGACAGACAGACAGACAGTGAGTTTTGGTCCCCAATGGACTTCCACTCCAGACAGACAGACAGTTGCTTCGTCTCAGCAGACTTAGCAAATCAGTTCAGACAGTCAGACAGTTCAGTTAAACAGTCAGGTGTTGTCAAATCTACCAAGTCAGTTAAGACTGGTCTTGTTTCTATTCTCGTGTCTCTCTCTATAGAAGTTCCCTGCTTACTACTGCCCTTGTGGTACAGCAGCAAGACTGGGTGGGTAACTTGGAGCTTTCCTGACAAAACCCCAGCCCTTATATACTGGCTATCTAATTATTATACCTGAATCTGTATCTAAAGATATATTTGTCCATATCGATGGTTGTCTAGTCCAAATCAGTATCTAACTAAGATTAACAGAGAGAGTTTTGACATTATTCTCTGCTGTTTTGTCTGGAAGTTGGATGTAGAAATTAATATCCTCCTTCTCGATCATTCAGCATTTGTTATTCCTGTTTCTGGGGTGGTCCCCTGGGTTCTATACAGTTCTGAAGCAGGTTGTTCTTTTGCTCCAGACCCTATATGCTCCCGTGCAGATGGTTCCATTCCATCCTCAATTCCAAACCTCCGACCAAAGTCTGAAGTTTCTCATTTGTCCCCACCGTTGTGAGTCCATTCTCTAATCTTATACTACCGTTATTCCTACTTCAGAAGACAAAACTGAGGTCTCAGAAGTAGATGGTAGACCAGACAACTGATCAGTTAGGTCGTAGGTATCCACACCCTCGGTTGGGTTATACTCCCATAATTCCAAAGTCAATCAGCTTCTGCTATGGGGGCAGGTAAGTTAGCCCGTCCCTGTCAGTGTAATCGATTCCTCTCCTCTTCTTGATACTAGTTCAGACCCTTCGTTCTGTGTTTAACACTCCTTAAGTAGCCTTTCCTCATACTATGAAGTATTCCAGTACAAGTCCCAGCCACAGTATCGGTGTTCTCTGTGTTCTAATCAGCGGCATCTATTTCCCGACTGATTTCTAAGCTCCAGTAGACTTGTGCCGAAGGTCGGATCCTAACTCCGAAACTTGGGCCTAAGGTCTGCTGGCCAGGCATCTGCAGTAGTCATCTCAGGTGACCTCTGGACGTGGCTTCTGCCCCTTCCCTCATGATTCCGAAGTGGTCTTTGCCATCTTCCTAAGTTTAGAAGTCATCGTTATTTGCGTTAAGTCCGTTCAGAACTTCCCACTCTCTTTAGCAGTAGTTTTATCTCGTCGTTACTATCCTTGGTATGGTTCTACACGCTTCCATAGCTATCCTGTGTGCATCACCAATAATAGCGTAGGCTCAGAAGGCTTCCTACATGTTTTGGAAGTTGTTAACCCTCAGTCCTGTGGAATCCCATACTACAGTGTTTACTTCTGAACACATGTAACATGTTTCCGAAGGTGAGTCCTTTTACTAGCAGCT
>MU127798.1:0-135115 GCA_014904975.1 Marasmius fiardii PR-910 | reverse complement strand
TTCTGACTCTGTTTTTGCTGTCTCTGTCCTACCTAAACTTATATAACCTCACACCTCATTCTAGACTAAGTTCTAAGTCTATTATTCGGTGTATAGAGTTCAATCAGATTTCTCTATGTGGAACCTTTGACAATGCCAGAACCCCACTCGCATATAGCGTCTTTTTGAGTTAGTTTGTTCATATAACTAGCACAAAACCACGTCATTCAACAGAAAGCAGTGGAATGAAAGTAGACTCAAGAGATGAAACAAGGATAGTATCATGTATCGTGAAGAAAGGAAAAGAGACCATAGGAAAATAAGAATAGTACACACTTTGTGACATTACCCCCCTTCTAAGACCATCGTCCTCGTTATCGCTTTGACTTTTTCTTTTTCTTCTTTGGTGTCGGTATATCTGACTCCCCCACAGCGTCTGGATGTTCTGCATGGAACTCCTCCACCAGTTCCTGAGCGTTCTTCACGTTTTCTGCTGGTTCCCAGGAGATGTGTCCTTCATCCCAGCCTTCCCACTTTACCTCATACTGTAATTTTCCTCGGTGAATCCTACTAATTGAGAATTTTCTCCACATCATATTCCCCTACTGCTCCATCGTCCTCTAGTTCTATTGGTCCAGGTTGTGATGGTCGTTCTCCATTAATCTCGTTTCCTCGCCAAGGAGACAGCTTGTCAACATGAAAGACTGAATGGATCCGATGTCGTCCCCAAGGGAGCTTCAAGCGATAGTCCAGCTCTCCTACGCGTTCCAGTACTTCAAACGGTCCTAGCTGTCGATCTGAAAGCTTGCGACTTGGTGTCTTCAGGTTGATGTCTTTGGCGTCCAACCATACGTATTCCCCAACCTTGAACGTGTGAGCTCCCTTCTTCCCCCTCTCATACGCCGCTTTCTGTTCCTTCTTCACTGCCTCCAATGCTGCCCTAGTGTCCTTTCGCAGCTCCTTCAACACTTCAATTCGTTCATCTACGTCCCTCCGTCCTGTATGTTGTCCCACTGGAATGTTGAAGAGAGGTTGGTATCCATATACTGCCTCGAATGGAGAGAGATCATGTGTGGAGTGGGTCTTAGAGTTGATAACAAACTCTGCCATTGGCAGGTGTTTTGCCCAGTCTGTCTGCCTCCTCCCCACATACAGTCGAAGGTACTTTTCCACCTCTTGGTTGGCCCGCTCTGTCTGTCTATTTGCTTGGGGGTGATATCCAGACGTTAAGTTGCTTTTGATACCCAATCCCTTGAGGAGCTTTCTCATAACCATTGCTGCAAACTGGGGGCCTCGATCAGATACAAAGTGTAGTGGTAGTCCATGAAGTCGGAAGATCTCTTGGTAGTAGAGGTCTGCTACCTCTTCTGCGGTGATGCTGGTCATGCAGGGAAGGGCGTGAATCTGCTTGCTGAACAAGTCTGTACAAACCAAGATGGCGTCGTATCTGTCTGACTTTGGCAACTGGGTGATCAGGTCTACCCCTATCTCTTCCCAAATTCCCGTTGGTACGTCCAGCGGATGAGTTACTGCCTGTGGGTGTCGCTGTAGCTTCTTTCGTGCGCAGGTATCACACCCCTCCACATACTTCTCAGTGAATGACTGTATTGTTGGCCACCAGAAGTAAGATGTAACCAAGTTGTAAGTCGCGTGGAGTCCTGGGTGCCCTGCTGATGGGGAATCGTGACACTGCCGAAGCACGTCTCGTCGCAACTCCTTATCTGGGGGTACATAGACTTTGCCGTGATGGTAGACCAAACCGTTATCCTCCTCCCATTCTGGTAATCCGTTCGCTAGTCTCTTCAAACCTCCCTCCTTCAACTTCTTCAGCCCTTCTAGTACTTCTGCTTCTTTCTCTGATGCTTGACGAATCCGTTCCTCCAGTGGATTGACCAGGGTAAATGCGGCTATCTTGTGAAACCGGTCTGGCGAAAGTACGACCTGTTGTCGGTTGTCCTCATGGTCTTGGACGCGATGATGTGGCATCCATGATAGTGCATCAGCCTGAGTGTTACTTTTCCCTGCGTGATGAATCAGCCGGAAGTTGAACCTGGATAGATAGAGGGACCAGCGAGCTTGGCGTCGGGTGAGATCCTGTGCAGTTCGCCAGTATTCCAAGTTGCTATGATCAGAGATGATTTTGAACTCCTCATGGAGGCCCTCTAAGAAGTAGCGCCAGTCCTTCAGGGCCTCTATGATTGCCAGCATTTCCCTGTCATAGATCTGGTAATTCCTCTCTGCTGGTTGCATTGAAGCTGAGCGATATGCCACTGGGTGCCATGTACCATCCTCCTGCTGCTGCATAAGGGCTCCCCCTGTAGCGTAACCAGAAGCGTCCACCTCTATCCGAGTCGGTTTATCTGGGTCCCACAGGGCAAGAATAGGTGCTGAGATGAACGCTGTCCATAGTTGTTCAAATGCTGCCTGTTGCTGAGTTCCCCACTCGAACTGGACATCCTTGCATGTTAAGTCGTTGAGCAGGCGTGCAATCCTTGAGAAATCCCGGATGAAACATCGGTAGAAGTTGGCAAATCCTAAAAATCCACAAACATCGTGTATTGATTTTGGTGTTGCCCAATCTTGTACTGCAGCTACTTTCACTGGGTCCATACATACTCTCCCCTCGCTTATCAACAAACCCAGATATTCCACCTCTGTCTTCTCAAACTCACACTTCTCAGGTCGAAGATATAGGTCATTCTGCTGTAGCCGTTTGAGGACTTCTTTAACCACATGACGATGCTCCGATAAGTCCGAACTAAAAATCAAGATGTCGTCCAGGTACACTGCTACCTTCCCTGCTGCGATAAGATCCGCAAAGATGAGGTTCATCAGGGACTGGAATGTAGCTGGGGAGTTGGTAAGACCGAAGAACATGACCGTTGGTTCAAACAGCCCTCAATTTGTTGTGAACCCTGCCTTCCATTCATCTCCCTCCTTAATCCGTACATTGTTGTAACCCCACCTTATGTCGAACTTGGTGAAGTATTTCGCGTTGCAGAGTCAATTGATGATGTCCGATACCAGTGGGAGTGGTGTCCGGTTTTTGACTGTAAACTCATTGAGCCGTCGATAATTCTGCACGAACTGTAGCTTTCCATCCTTCTTCTTTACGAAGAATACCAGGGATGCCATGGGTGATTTGGAAGGCCAGATGTACCCTTTCCGTAGGTTCTCCTCGATAAAACGATCCAGTTCTTCCTTTTCTACTGGGGACATGGGGTAAATTTTCGTACGAAGTGATTCTGGAGCCCCAGGAGTAAACTCGATAGCATGGTCCCATGGCTTGTGTGCTGGCAACCGTTCTGATTCCTGTTCTGAAAAGACCTTGCTGTACTCCTGGTAATGCTTGGGGACCATCTCCTCAAACGTCTTCTTTGGCTTGAGTTTCTGTGCTGCTTCTGCAAGTTATTGGGAGTAGGTGTATCCTGCCACAATCCAGACCTGTTCCTTAACATCCTTAATAATCTCCTGCCTCAGCCAGTTCCGACGAAGTGCTCGGTTGGCCTTGAGAACGCAGAGTCGTGGTTGTTTCTCCTCTTCCTCCCATACTGCCTCCTCCTGTCCCTTAAATCCGTCTTTCTGGTGCCAAGTTTCCTTCACTGCATCATCTCGAGTGTCCTCTAGTACCCCATCACCAAGGGTTGCCCCACCAATTGCTTCCCCTTCCCTATCTGGTACGTCCTCCACTGTTACTTTGTGGGTCCTAATCGACAGCAGCCCTCTTGACCAGTCTACATCTGGGTTCAACTGCCTCAGCCAGAGTAACCCCAATATTATGTCCTCTTCGCCTAGATCCGTAATCAGAAAATCCACCCAGTGTTTATGTCCGTCCACCGTTATTGCCAGCTGTGCAAACTCCTGTATACTGCCGGCCTGGTTAAGGGTACCATCAATGTTGAACACCTGTATCGGCTTCTTTAACCAAAGCTTCCATAAATTTTTTTCTTCTGCAAACCTCCTACTCATAAATAGGCCTGTTGCTCCACTATTCACCATGGCCACTGTCATCATTTGTAGTCTTCCATTCTCAATCTTCATGCATACTCGGAAATGTGATGATAATGGTGTACATTCACGAGTCGTGTTTATGGTACATGAAGAGATAAAGTCATAGTTGGAAGAAGGGCATACTACAATCAAACTTCAGGACACTCTCGTTGCGGCTGAGACGGGCGTCCTTCCTAAAAACCCTGCAGCTTGTTGACGACAGAGCTGAGACCAGCCAGAAGACTATTAAGCTGAGCGATCTGGGCAGTGAGCTGTCCCTGACCGTCTAAAGTTACAGTCGAGCTGCTGGGCGCCAGGGATGAGGTGGATGTGACAGTGGTCGTAGGGTCGTTCACAGAACGGTGACTCCCCCCTTCCTCGTCAAAGAGTGAGAAATTCTCCTCCATATTAGTCGCTGTGATCCGTTGGCGACCTCTCCCAGCTAATCCTCCTCCCCTCTCCTTTCCCATGAACTTGTCCTGGCAGACCTGTTCCAAGTGGCCCGCCCTCTTGCAGTAGTTGCACGTAGCACCACGTGCACAGTTGCAGTCTTTCTTGAGGTGCAGGCCACCACAGCCAAAGCATCTGTTCCTCATCCTTCTCAAGAACTCCTCCCTGGTGCCAGTCCTCCCTGGTGCCAGTCCTCCTGGTCGAGGTCGAGGTGGCATCAACATCCATAGCGTTTGGGTCCCTTCCTCCTCCACCACTAGCCTGTGCTTGAGTGCCTCCTCTCCCAATGTTTAACGCTGGGTTGTTGATGCTAATGTCCAACTTGTTAACCCTAGCAATGAGTTCGCTAAGATCTCTCGGCTCGGTCGTAGCGACCGCTGCTGCTAACCCTACCAACTTCCGCATCTCCAATGTGAGTCCCTCTACGAAGTACTGACGTTGGTCGTAGTCCGAGAGCTTGGTGAGGCTGGCCAGCTCCATGAACGTCTGGGCATAGTCGGAAACAGACTCGTTCCGTCCTTGCCTCAGTACCCTGAGGTCGGCTAGTGCCTGCTTCTCCTCGTCGATAGAGGAAAAGTGGCCTCTGAAGGCGGTGGTGAAGTCGGCCCACCTGCCATTAAAGATCGGGTCGATGTTGGTGGGGTCGTTTGACCTGGTTAAGAACTGGTTCGCCCAGTTGCCGGCCTTGGAGGTCATCAGGTTCAGGGCCGCTCAGATCTTTTTCAGGTCATTATTGACCAAGTCAGACTGCTCCCTGGCCCAGTTATCAAACTGGTTCAGCCATCATCTGGCATTGTGGCCCTTCTCTCCCTTGAACGCCTCGGGTTTACTGATGACGTCCTTTGAACGAGTAGTCTGCGTTAGCAGGGCGTTGGTGACGGTGTTCAGGCCCTCTAAGAGGTGGGTGAGTTGCTCGTTATTCATGATTGGGGATGGAGCGGGCAGTTGTAGTTCTGGGGGTGGTGTTCGGGGGGTGGTAACAGGGATAAGTGGGGGTACAGAAAGTCCACGAGGTGCGGGTAGCAATGTGGGTGCGGGAGAAGCTACAGGTGAAATATGTGATGTGGGTCTGGACTGTCGACCTACACGGGACCCAGGCCTAGAGTGTCCGGGGGTTCTGGATAAACTGGGGGTAACTGGACAGACTGGAAGTGGAGATGGTGGTAATGGTGGAAATACTGGGATGAAGCGGTTGAATTCGAGAACACTACCGTCGTCGTCGTATAAGCTTTGTGGTTCGGAGATAGAGTTCACAAGTGCGTTCGGGCACTGGTTCTGGTCACAACTAGCCCACTCTCTGTCGGTGGTTAGATGTACGTGTTCGTCGTTGGTAACGTCGTAAGCGTGCGGTAGTGTGGAGCAATCAACTTTCTCCTGTTCAGATTCTTCTTCGGAGTCAGGTCTTGATGCACTAAATGTCGGAGACGTGGCGGAACAATATGGCCTGCAGAGACAGCCTTATCGGAAGGGTGCCCGTGCAGTAAAGGATCTTGACCTAATGTGGTGAAGCGCCAGTAGCAAACACACAAAGACTGGAGCAGAGGCTCAACAGTCACCAACTAGTCCCAATGACAAAGATGATCAATACTGCCCAGTATCCTACAGAGTACAAATATGCACCTAGTCCCAATGACAAAGAGGTCAAGATGGGGGACTAGGTGACAAGTCGTCCTATATATACTACCTAGCATGTGACCTATGATGTCGTGACCTGGTGTCATGTGGAAACAGATAGAACATAGCGGAAGGTGACGGAAAGCAGTGGAATGAAAGTAGACTCAAGAGATGAAACAAGGATAGTATCGTGTATCGTGAAGAAAGGAAAAGAGACCATAGGAAAATAAGAATAGTACACACTTTGTGACACTTTGGTATCCAATATTCCAAGGCCAAATCCGATGAAAACCTTGTTATATTCTCTGATGCAGATTGGAGTAACAGCCCTGATGACCGAAAATCAATCTCAGGATATGTCTCAATGTTTGCAGGGGGAGCCGTCACCTGGAACTCGAAAAAGCAGCTGACCGTTGCTCTTTCCAGCATGGAGGCAGAATACATGGCTCTCGCCGCTGCCACTCGGAAAGCTCTATGGCTACGCACCCTTTTTACCAAGCTCGAGATTGATTTGCCTGACCCAACATCAATTCTCATTGACAACCACAGTACCATTTCCTTCGCCCAAAATTCCGGATTCCACGCTCGTTCCAAACACATCAATATCCATCACCATTTCATTTGCAAGAATATTGCCTCTAACAAGGTGACAGTTCACTACTGCACATCTGAAAACAACACAGCCGATGTTTTCACCAAGGGACTCATGAGGGACAAGCACGAACACCTCGTTGTTCTTCTCAGTATGATTTATACTTGAGGGGGAGTGTTGCAAATTCAGACTTACCTTCATCCTTCTCTTCCACCCATATCCACTTACTTATCCAATACCTAATAGCTACAGCCTACTTATATTTCCTCAGGCTCTATGTCATTCCATTATGCCTTTATATTCCTGGACTATTTAAAATCTACATTATCTATAAGTACTGTGATGTCCTACCTAGCAAACCAGACTTGAATCCACTCATTTCTCATCTTATCTACAATAGAGCAGGGCATTGGTGATGGTTGATGTCCCGAGTTTGCTTTACTTGGACATTTAGAATGCTGTTGTGTGCTTGCATAACAGCTTGTTTCATCCTTTGGGCATAGGTATATATTCTGGGACTCTCATTCTTGTCTGCTGAGTTGCAGAGGAAAGGACATGGGGTACAACCTGTATTCAAGAAAAAGTGTGAGAACCCTGTCATGTCAAATCATGCAATGTTAATCGCAAATTCCACTGAAGGTAACTTTAAAACCCAATCTTTCTGATCAATAGCAATACATTGATAAAGCATCTGGGTAACAGTGTGATTTGTGCACTCAGTTGAGCCATCTGTTTGGGAATGATACACACTGGACATCTTGAGCTTCGTTCCAATTAGATTATGAAGGTGTGTCCAGAATGTGCTTGTGAACAGGGAATCTTGATCACTGATGATAGCTTTTGGCAGACCATGATGTTTGTAGACTTCTGCAAATACAAGCTCTGTGATTTATTTTGCTTTGAATGTGGTACGACTCAGAATGAAATGGACCATGCCTGTAAGTAGGCAAATAACCACGGTGATCATGTCATATGCACTGTTTCAGTCCTTTGATTCTGGTAAGGGACTGACAAAGTCTATTCCCATTGCTTCCCATAGATAGCTTGGAACTTGAAGGTTGTTGAGCATGCCATATGCCCACTGGTTGTTTGGTTTAGACCGTTTACATGTGTGGCAAGATTCACAGAATGCAGTCGCATCGCTGACGATTTCTTTCCACCAGATGTAGTCCCAAAGATAATCAAGAGTCTTCTTCAGACTGAGATGTGCAAGTAAGGAGTGTGCCTTGTCAATAACATATTCCCAAATATTTCAGCCACCAATGATTACTCTAGGAACACAGAGAATCTTTCAGTCTTTGAGCTTTAGATAGATCAAACCCTTATCTATCTCAAAGTTCTGGAAATCCTTTGGGTTCTCAAGTACCTTTTTGAAAAGGACATCGTTTGCATACTGACTCTGGAGTATTGTTTCTAGATCAAGTCTCAGCCTTCTGACAGCTAGAACAGCAAGTAGAGATGCATCAGTGACAGAGTGCACAGTTGCCTGAGATTCAGGTATGATTCCAGTTGGTGTCAGCTGAGCTGGTTCATTGGGAGTAAACCCTGTTGTGTTGTTAACTTCAGGTGCTGTCTGCTCAGGTGGTTCAACTGGAGTATTTCTCCCTTCAGAGGTAGGAGATTTAGAGTTTTTAGGTTCTGATTGGGTACACCTGCCCAACCATCAGTTACCAACCAAACAGGGTTCACATCCTTGGAGTAATCCAGAGAGACTTGGTGATGGTCTCTTGTGCCCTCCGCAAGGTGCTTAATGTCTTCAAAAGCATGTTGTTCAGCATAGGTCCAATGGAATAGGACTGTATCACCAGTAATGGGGCTAAGTTGGCCCATCAGTATTCTCACATTGGCAATATCATCTGTGAGATATCCAACAGTCCCCAGAAATCCTCATAGCAAGTCACAATTTGTTGGAGTCAGCCACTTGAGGATTGAGTTGATCTTGTGAGGATCCATGCAGATTCCATTGTCATCAATAACACAACCAAGGATTACTATTTCTCATGGGAGGAAGTTAAGCTTGTTGGCACTGAGATAGAGCTTCTTGCATTTCAAAATGTCAATGACAATTATTACATAGTGTACATGCTCTTCAAGAGTACTAGAATAAATCATGATGTCATCGAGATAAATGTCCATCCACCATCCAATGTTTTCTGAGAAGAGATAATTCATCAGGGACTGATATGTTGTGGAGGCATTGCAGTTGCTCTGTTGATGACAAGACTCACCATGTTCCTATTGGGAGTTGTTATAGCAGCGTGGTCAATGTGCCCAGGAATAATCTGAATCTATTCATAGGTGTCTTTTCCATCAATAATGGAACAGTATTTGGCACAAGCAACATGACGTTTAATACCTTCTATATCTGGCATGGGAGAAGACATTTTGCAAGTGTTATCATTGCAAGCATAGAGGTCTACAACAATTTGGAGGGATTGAGTGCCTGGTTTCTTGATCAACATTATAGGAACTATATTACCTGAACTTGTCATTTTCCAACAGCCTGACTTGAGATATGCATTCTGCTTCTCAGCCCATTGTTCTCAAAACATTTCAGGACACCTAGATGATTGCCAAAAGTATATTTTTTATGGGTCAATGAGAGGGATAGAGTGGTTGATAGCACAAAAAGGAGGCAATTCAGTTTCACCAACTTCTTGACAAATAGGCAGTGCATACCATGTTAATTCCTGACATGCTGCCTCTATCCTTTCATCCAATAGATCCATGGCCCTCAAAGACAGTTGTGAGACATTTGTTCCCTCAATTGGAAGAGCTTGTGAACTGCTGATAATGACTTTTGAGTCATGAAAACCAATGGTGACCTTGTGTTGGAATAACCACAGGGTACTGAGGATCAGGTCATAGCTTGACAGATTGACAATGTCAAAATAGCAGTGTTTGGAGATATTCTGATACTCGAATTGAACCTTGACCCTGCTGCTGATCTTCGAGCGAGACCCTTGAGTTGCCAGTTGGAGTGGTAATGGTTTGGCTAAGTCTATTAGTTTCAACTTTAATTGATCTGCAAAGGTTGATGAGACAAAATCACCTAGAGGTCCAGTATCAATAAGTGTGTGCCCAGGCTCACCGTTGACTCAAACAACAACAACAAGAGGTTTGGGAATTTTGCATGAGAAATCCTTAGGCAACACAGCATTTCACTGAACTGCAGAAAATGTGCCTTGCATGACCTGCACACCATTAACTTCCAATGCAACCTCATTACTGTTGTCCTCATGGCCAAACAAGAGGCTCAGCAATGGTCTTTCTGACATATCCTGGAGAAACTCTCAGAGATTTTGGTAGCTATGTGCTAGCTGCTTTTTATACCAATGTACCAAGTCAAACCAGTGGATTTTCAATAGTTTTGAAGACAGGTCAAGATGAGCATCTCTGAACTGGTCCCAGATGCAATAAGTCTCCTTTCCAGCCCAGGTTACAATAAACCAACATGAGCCAGGTTCTAGTTCAAAGAAGCAGTTGTCTGAATAGAGTCCACCAATGTCCAAACATTTCTCAATGGATTCTGCATAGACATTGTCCATCTCACCCATATTCTCCCATTTTTTTGGTGCAGATACATTGTTCCTTTGAGCTCTTTCATAGGCATACCACTCACCAATGCAGAATGCAGGGTTTTCAAGATGTTCAACCCCAAGGTACATCCATTGTGGGAATTCTTCTGACCCATTCATTGTGTCCTTGTATTCATGGTCCTTGATGCAGTACATTGTGTCTGACACTTGGAAGACTGAGAATCTACCTAGACCAGGATAGCGGAGATGGGCAGAGTCACTGAGATAGGGTGCAAGCATGTCAAGAATGAGTCAGGCTTGGGTCCCAAGCACATCCCCAATCATATTAGGTGCATTATCAGTCTCAAACCCATAGTCTTCATGGTTCATTTCATTGTGAAGCCATTCAGGACAAATTTCACAACGTGTTTCCCTAGGAATGAACTCATAATCACAGTACTGAAATATATCTGCAAGTTCAATATCATTCAAGGCTACAGATTTCTTGTCAGACTCGGATTCACCAGACTTGCAGTTCTCATATTCACCAGAATCAGACTTGTTATCATCTGAAATACCTGAGTTACTGATAGTAGCAAGACTTGGCATTGGAGATGAGGTTTGGTAATTGTCTGAACTGTTCTCAGGGTCTGAATACTCTTCAATTACATCAGACTCCCATTCAGTTTCAGAGGTTTTGGACAGGGTGTCCCAAGCCATTGTACTGAGACTAAGTTCAGTTATCTCTTCAGTTGTGTTAGCTAACTGACGGAGCTCTTCAGGATCAAGAATAGGCTCAATGCTAGAGATCCCAGGAGGCACATTTCCATTCCTAGACATAGTCTTTCCTTGAGGGCATTGACAGCTCATATGTCCAATTTTGCCACACTGGAAACATTTTCCCACTGCATGGTACTTATCTTTTTTCTTATCAGTGAGTTCTTGGCACTGGTTCCTCTTGTGCTGATGATTCTGACAGTTGTTTGACTTTCTGTAGTCAGATCTCCCACCCTTATCACTACTAGAGTTTCCGTGGTTGGAGAATGAAGTACCATTATTCCCAGAGTTTTGAGAACTACTGCCTTTGTCATTATGAGCTTTGTGGTGTGACAAGCCACTGCCATCATTGTTATTAGAACTAGAATGACTGGTTCCCTTATCTTTCTTTTTGTTGTTACTGCCCAGATCAGGGCCTATGTCAACATTTTCAATGATTTCAATCAGTTCAGCAGCATGTGAGACTTCTTCATAGCTGGAAATCTCAGGTTTGAGCTTCTCATGCCAAAGACCCTTCTGGATCTTCTTGTTGAGTCCAGACCAGAGCTTGTGAACTTTTTCATGCTCATCAATCAATCCAACAATGTTAAACAAATCATTCAATTCTGCAAGATAATCCTAAACAGGCTTGTCATTTTGAAATGCACACTTGAGTTTCTTTTGCTGATCCAAACGGTAGGTCAAGAGGAAGCAGTAGTTGTACAGATCCATGAAGAACTGTTGAATTCTCCAATCAAATAGTGAGTTTGCAACAATACTCAAATGAAATTGCTAGGCACAACTAGTAAGATACTTTGAAATTCTAAAAACACAGCAGTTTCTAGGTACTTGTCCATCCTGAAGATAGCCTCAGTTACAAATTTGATATACCCATAGACATTAGCAGACCTGTCATATGCTTCTGGTGGAACTGGTTTGAGCAGCATACAGACTCTGTAGTGTCAGGACCACCTCAATCGGCAGTCTCTTCTAGAATGATGTTTTCCATGGCCCAAAAAGCTGTCTGAGTCAGATGACAACTCAGAACTCGATGGTTCTGAATCACTTTCACTACCATAGAAATCTGTGTCCAAATCAAATGAACTCAAAGAGGAAGAGGAGGGGGTTGGAGGATCCAAACGGCCCTTCTCTTGTCTGCTGGTTTTGCCATCACAGCGAGATTTCTTAGACGGTGTTAGTAATTTGGCCAAATAGTTGGTTGGAGCAATCAGCTCACTCAGGCAAGGAATGTGATCAGCCTCATAGCACACACAAGCACTATCACCAAGTTTTTTCCAAGCATGGTCCTGAACCAGATCACAGATGTGATTTCCAGCAAGATTGGATAGGGCTCCTGAAGCAGCATGCCCTTGAGTAACATAGTGGGCTCGTTTCTGAGAACATTCCTTGGAACGCTTATAGTGAACCTTGTCTCATGCAACACAGCACTCAGACTTTGGTTTCTTTGCAGGCTGTTCAGCCTTGCTGTCTGAGGACAAGCTTGATCTCTCAGGCTCCTTGTTCTTTTTAGCCTTTGCGTAGTGAGCAAGCTCTGCTTTTTGTCTTTCAACATTGAGCTCATGCTCAGGGAGTTGAGCAGCACCCTAGTTACGAGGGTCAACTGCTTTCCCTTTACCCTTGGAAGTAGAGGGCTCAGGGTTAGGTTCTGAATCAGAAGATGAGGAGTCACTTCCATTGTCCTCACTGCCATCAGCAGCGTCAACCATGCCCATGTGGCTCTGAACGCGAGCTCACTTGGATTTGGACATGGACAATTCACTTTGGCAAACTGCCAACAGCTGATCCTCAGTCAGAACATAATGGTTCTGGTTGTGCACATGGTTAGAGGAATGAGAATGATTATTATTCACATTATCACAAATGACACTCCTACATCTAGGAGGTATGGTGTTGCAGCTGTTTTAGAAATTTTATCTATTTCTCTACATTTTGGCAGTTTCTGAGTAATAATAACCTATTATTACTACGAGAACAATGGGAATGCTAAGTACTAGAGTGAGACCCGAGCTGCTAGTAAAAGGACTCACCTTTGGAAGCATATTACACGTGTTCAGAAGTAAACACTGTGTTATAGGATTCCACAGGACTGAGGGGTACCAACTTCCAAAACATGTAGAAAGCCTTCTGAACCTAGGCTATTGCTGTTAATACACAAAAGATAGCTACTGAAGCATGTAGGACCATACCAAGGGTGGGATTGACGAGAATAAACCACTGCTGAAGAGAGTGGGAAGTTCTGAATGGACTTAACACATATAATGACAACTTCTGAACTTAGGGAAATAGTAAAAACCACTTCTGAATCATGAGAGAAGCACCCAAGCCCACTTCTAAAGGTCACACTAGATGACTACTGCTAGTGCCTGGCCAGCTAACCTTGGACCTGAGTTTTGGAACTAGGATCCGACCTTTGGCACTAGACTACCAGGGCTTAGAGTCAGTCAGACAACAGATGCCACTGATTAGAACATGGAGAACACTGATAAGGTGGCTGGAACTTGTACTGAAGTGCTTAATAGTGCAGGAAACAGTTGCCTGGAGGTGTTAGATACAGAACAAAGGTTCTGAACTAGTAATAAAAGAAGACAGCCCAGACCGACAGAGAAACAGGGGTGGGCTAACTTACCAGCCACTCTGATGGAAGCTGATCAACTTCAAGAGTATGGGAGTATATCCCAACCATAGGTCCAGATACCTATGACCTACCTGCCCAATATTCAGGCCTACCACCTGCTTCTGAACACATAGTTTGTCTTCTGGAGTAGGAAGAGCAGTAGTATAACATTAGAGAATGGACTCATAACTGTGAGGACAAATGAGGATTTCAGAACTTGAGTCAGAGGTTCAGATTTGAGGATGGAGCTGGACCATCTGCACAGGAAGCATATAGGGTCGGGAATGCTAGGAACAACCTGCTTCAGAACTGTATAAAACTAGAGGGACTACACCCAGAACCAGAAATACCAAATGCTGAAGGTTCAAGAAGGAGGATATCAATTTCTACATCCAACTTCCAGGCAAAATAGCATAGAATAATGTGAAAACTCTCTCTGTTAATCCTATTTAGATACTGATTTGGACTAGATGATCATCAATATGGACAAATATATAATTAGATACAGATTCAGGTATAATACTTAGGTAGAAAGTATATAAGGGCTGGAGTTTTCATCAAAGAAAGCTCCAAGTTACCCACCCAGTCTTGCTGCTGTACCATGAGGGCAGTAGTAAGCAGGGAACTTCTATAGAGAGAGACACAAGAATAGAACGAGACCAGTCTTAACTGACTTGGTATATTTTGACTACACCTGACTGTCTGCACTGCTGAACTGTCTGTCTGGAGTGGAAGTCCATTGGGGACCAAGCTCACTGTCTGTCTGTCTGTTCTGAACTGTTCTGTTGAACTTCTGTAGTCATGTTTGACTTAGCTGCTAGGCCTGTCAACCTTCTGAAGCTGTTCTTTGTGAGTCTGAAGTACCTGAATTGCGATTGGCACATCTCTGGTTGCTGCTACTTACACCACAACCTACCTACCTACCTATTAGAGTGTTTTTCCCCTCCACTTCTGAACCCCTTCAGAGCATAGTATAGGATCTGAAAGTCAACTAAGACCCAGTTCCACACTTAATATTTTGTTCTTGAGTTAAAGCTACTGGCAGAACCTTCGATCAACATCAAACCAGCTCTCACATAACACTCACTAGACCTCAGGAGTGATTTGTTTGGTGTTTTATAGTTTTAGGATTCTTGCTGTAGTACTATATGGCACTAGGACTTATATATCACACACTTCACCCTTCCCCCAACTTAGACATTTTAATGGTAGTCTACAGGCAGTTTTCCCGCTCATCATCATCAAGACTGTTTGCATTTGCAACATGGTTCTGACAGTGTGGTGGTCCATCAACTTCATTTCCTGTACCCTGGTCATCACGAACCAGGGTCACCTCAGTGCCAGTCTCAGAGTCCTGCTCAAAGTCAGTGCCCAAGGGAACACCATCACCATCACTATCATTACCAACAATGAGATCAGGTGTGCATACTCTGGGTGAGGAAGCATGGCTTACAGATGGGGGAGCAGAAAGAGAAGAATTGGGGGACTCACCATTATTTACAGCAGCAAGCTGTTCAGCAACTGTGCTGCCCATGGTCTGGGTATCAGTAGTAGCTGGCACAGTTTGGATGCTGCCATTGCCATGCCCACAGAGGTTGTAATGAGTACTGGTAACTGTAGTTGTCGACATAGTAGACCAGAGAGAGAGAAGTAGAATAAAACAGAGAGGGTATTGTCATTGTCGAAGGTGGGTGGTCCTTGTTGATCAGACAAGGAGTTGTCCAAGCTGTCGATGATGTCAATAGATTTTAGAGAGAAACTAGCAGAGTTTTTGTTGTCAAAGTGGTTGAGGGTAAAAAATATGTAACACCGACAGGCAGAACCACAACAGTATCACAAGAGAGTGGAGAGAGAGTCGCTCAAGTTACCAGGATAACCACTGGGATTCCAAGAGAGACTAGAGAAGACACAACGAGCATCAAGCTTATCTACCAAAGGGAAACAGACTAGGATATAAAAGGTAAGGAGTATGTAGGGTTTGGGTCAGAGAAGCCATAGGTAAACAAAGGATAAACAACACAAGAACACCCGTTCATCACATGTGTAGCCACTATTACTTTTCACTGTATATCTGTAGTTTGTGTAGACAAAGGAACTGTCAGGACAAAGAAAGAGTATTGACAGTGTTTGCCACATTTGGCTTGTTATGATGTAATTGATTGTCACATCTCCCCACCTGGCCTTGAAGGGCCTCAAAGAAGTGGTCTTAGAAAAGCGTGTCCCGCAGTCGCAAGTTAGCATCGAGGTGAAAACTAAGAAGGGGGAAACTGAACAAACAGATTGCTCCAATCGTAAGGTTCCAAGCCCAGGGCCTGATCTAAGAGACGGTACTGTATGATGGGGCTCAAATCAGCCCCAGCATCGTCATCATTTGTGAGGACGGCCACTCCAATGTTGTCGAAAGGGAGGTGAATCACATTGCTAAACCCTCCTTCATGCCAGGAATTGTGTCAGTTCGAGAACACTTCAACTCAAGAGGGGAGCTCACAACCTGGAACGCCCCCATTTTGCTGAGAAATGCGTCAGTCCGAATTTCCAAAGACAATTCATTATATTGCACATACCTCTACAGAGACTAAAATGATTCACTAGCATAACGATCCACCCAAGAGACTAAGAAAGCATACCATGACCACGATAAGCCCCAGTTATCAGACCTCCTCTATACACGATAGGTGACATAACAGACTCAACACCAGGGGGTCTGAGAATCGATAAATGTGATAATGTGATCCTTCTTTGCCTGAGACGTTCCGAATCACATACCCCGATATACCATCTGATGCAACTGTTACACCCGTTGACACTTTCTGAATCACTGCGGGTGGAATGATTGTCTCGTTTGTCTTCAGATTTTTGCCCAACAAAAGTAACGTTTGCAACCACGTCGCCTGCCACACAAAGTCAATAAACCCAGCATTTCCAAGGACAACAATCCTAGAAGGAAATGTACCATATCGTTGGCCGAGCTGATGATAGTACCTGCACCAGACATGACTGACGAAACCAAAGGTCAGCCCCAGCACCACCGGGAAAACAGGGAGCTACGATAGCTTGGACTCACTATTTCCATCTTCCCAGAAGGGCATTTGGTGAGGAGTGCCAGTTCCAGGAAGTCCGTCTGTGAAGCTCAGATTCTCTTGACTGATACCATAAGCTAGTTTTCCAGTAGCATTCACAACATCAAATGAATATGTCGTCGAGTTCATGCCAAGAGGTTCAAAGATGTTTTCCTTCACGTAATGAGTGAGGGGCATTTTTGTCAATACGAGTTCTGACAGGTATGAGAGCATGAAATACATGATACTGTTGTACTGGTAGGTCTTCGACAGGCTTTTAGCATGGTAAATAACGATCAAACGGAAAGAACAATACTCACTTCTCTGAACTCCGCCGACAGTTTCGAAAACTTCAATCACTGAGTCTGCAGCGCATAGCAAGTTATTTGACACGTCTCAGGAAAAAGGAACTACTAACCACAGAAGCGAGCGTGTCATCGCTGTGATACATGTAATCATGCTGCAGCAATCCCATACGGTGAGCCATCAAATCGATGATAGAGCTCTTTTCCGTGGCAAAAGAGTCTGCAAGCTCCCAATCTTGGATGATGGATGCGAGTTTGGTTTCCCAGGAGAGCCTCGGTGTCAAACTCTTATTAGAAATTAACAGTCCAGCTGCAATTGTAGTAAAGACCTATCGCACAATGACAGAACTTCAGTGCTTTTGAGCTTCATCCCCAGTGTTGATGAACGCGTACCTTTGAATCGGAGCCAATGGGAAAGAGGGTATTAGGTGTGATGCTAGTGTTGTCGCTTAATCTGGCAATTCCGTATCCCTTGGTTTCAACATTCCAGACACCATTTGGATCGAGTCTGACAACAGTGACACTGACACCACCAAACGAGCCTACAGCCAACAAGATTTCTTCAATGAAAGAGTCAACTTCTGGCGTCAAAACTTGGCCTGGGATATTCTGAGCTAATGCTGAGAATGCGCCAATAAAAAGGGGCAGATAGAGAGGATGTTTTATGACGAAGGTTTTGAAAGTTAGAGAATGAGGAACTGACAATCTATGGATATTGGGACAGTTTAAATATGTGTTCAAGCGCACAGGGAGGATTCACTGCAGCTGTTGCATAGAATATACTGGCTGAATGTGTATTGCCTCGATTTTAGACTGTGTATTGTGACAAGAATCGTCTGATTCACGAAACCGGGAGTGGTGAAAGGTTTAACAGTATTTCTGCAAGGAAAGGGAGTACTTTGGGCCCCAGTAGCCCAGTGGTTTTGATTGCCAAAGACCTGGTGAGGGCTCGTGATGTGGGGGTCCAAAAGGTCACTGGTTCGATCCCAGCTATGCCAGATACCTTAATTCTGGTCCAGGAACTCGTTTGGGTAAGCCGAACTGAGGCCCCATGGTCGTAATGATCCTGTTCCTGGATACTGATCTTTGGAAAAGTCTCTATTTGGGGTAATTCAGGGAAATGATTGTCATAGCCCAAAAGTGGTCAGTCGGCATATGCCAGAGAATGGGGGGCAGCTCCTCTGAAATCTGGGAAATCAATGATTGGCCGGCCCATCATGGGAGCGAAAGCACAGGGTGCGGTAAGCTGGGGGACCTATCGAGAACAAGCCAAACGGCCCCTCGGGGCCCAGGCCACCCCACACCAGGAAGGTCTGGTCCAAGCTTCCAATTGGCATAAACCAGATTAGTAAGGGTTGTTAGTCAATGGTAGTATGCATGTGGAGTGTCAGCAAAGGCCGGTTTCGGGCGGCCAGGCATGCTCAATCCCCTTTAGGGAAAGCCCCTTTAGGCGAGGTTGGGTGTTTCACTGTATGCGACAGCGCTCTGCATGGTGGAAATAGCTCTGGGCTGAAGAAAACTTCGGATCACTCACCCGGTTGGCTATTGGCAAGACAGGGACCTGGGACATGATTGGGGATCTGCGCCAACGGCATCAGCAAACCACATGCCTGGGAATGGGAAACCCAGTAGGTAGGGCTCTATATGAACTCCCTGCCGAAGTGCAGGCCATAGCAGGATGGGACAGTCTCCCTACCCTGGCTTGAGGGAACTAAATCCTCTGTCGGTCCACTTAACTGAGTAGGTTAGGTTTGAGTCTAAGTTGACTCCAGGGTCCAGAAAGCTGATCCAACTCAGCTGGTATGGCACAAGCCCTGCAAAGGCACATGTGATAGGGTCCTCCCATTTGGGAGGGCCCTATACTTCAAAAATGGCAGATTTAAAAAAAAAAACAAAAAGAAAGGGAGTACTTTCATACCTGGATGTCTACCAGATGTTTCTCATCTCGTCTGCCGTCGACGTCTCCTTCCTTGACGATCTCAGCTTTAGATGACATTCACTGCTCCATTCGTGAGGATCTGAGTGCGCAGTGCCCAGTAAATTTTTAAATCCTGTGGGGAGCTGAAGGGGATAGATAGCTATCATGGCCGATACCCATGGAGGAGGGAATCAAGGTAGGGTCCGCTCCTCCCCGTTCAATCCTAGAGACGCTCGAAAGCGTGCAATGCCCAAGCAATGCGTCGACCTTTCTTGTCTACCTGTTTCTCAAGCACCCCTACGACCTAACCTCATCCTGGACGGTCCCCTCATCCTAAGAAATGAGCGCTGAGCGAGACAGACAACAGCCCCTCGAGCTCAAGTTCCCGCTTCTACCATGTCTGTCGCAAGTACTTCCTTGGTGCTGAGCAGTTCAACGATATCATCCGCTCCGTTTGAAACTTAAAAGAATATCCAGCCTTACCATCCCCGTTTCTCCTTCTACCAGCACAGTTCTCCTGAATCCCGCCCCTCGGTCTTTTCCCCCTTTTCCGTTTGGTCCTCCTTCAAGAAGAATGTTCTATCCAAGACTCGGTTCATCAATCCGTTGTTTCGCGTTGTAAACTATAACTGCTGTCGTCAACAGAATAGTCGCGAGCGAAACTGCCCCGATGATCATGAAGGTCGAATAGACTGCTGACGATGGCCCAGAAGCTATCGATGTCCCCAAAAACCAATCTTGCGTCTGTATCAGTCATCTCTACCGGCAATTACGACAAATCGAACATTATAGCGTGTACAGGACAATCATACAAGTACTACGAGGGTGACTAGTTTACAGCCTGCTACTACTATTAGACGCGATAGCTAATGGTAAGTATTAAAACGAAACACGGAAGATAATAAACGACTGAAGCTGTAGCGCAAGTAATAATTACGCGATTTACGATGGAATGATAGCGAATAGTGGCCCCACACCAACTAAATGTACAGATCCGAGGCCAGAAAGTCCTCGTCCAAAACATGGATTCCCGGAGGAATCACTCTAACGGGATATGGACCTTCTAAGTTCAGATAACCCATAAACCGGAATGTCCAGTCCGTTTCTGCAGGGTTCTCGATACCGTGGCTATGGAAAGGGGGATGGCTCAGTAACCTCCGAAGTGTGAATAATTACAGAAAGAGGAACACATACAGTTCAGTCAAATGAGCCTTAATGTCTGCCATCGTAGCTCGGAAGTTGCACTGGTTGCACCGATACCAAAGTTTGTCTTTGTGCTGCCTGGAAACAATGGTGTCGAGACTGGCCTCATGGCTTTCTACTAGATTCCTTTCCTCCTCGGACGCAAGAACAAACTCCAGGACCTCAAGTTTTCCATGGTGAAGGCCATGAGTAAGCTAAAGAGGTGTCGTTTCAAAAACAGGGTTGCCCGCCACGATAATATCAACTCACCGCTCTGTTCCAACGCATGAATATTCGCACACCGGATTCAGTGGTGCAATCTTTACATTCCAAGAGGGGGTTCAAAGCGAACATCTTCTCGGTAGTAGTCGTTGAAGGATCCAAACCGCATAGCTGCATCACACTCCTGCTGATCTCCGAAGCTGCTTTATGCACCTTCAATTCGCAGTCTGAGAAACGTTGCGAACCCCAAGGTAGCCATGGTCGAGGAGGACTAAAGTTAGAAAAAAACCCGTGGGCACCTCGATGAGTCAAAATCGCAGGGTACGCGGCCACCCTGTTTGCCATACAAAACCCAGTTTGGCACTGGAATATCGACGTCGCCAAGTGAAGATCGGCTTCTGTCGCCTCAGGTTTGTGTTCTTTAAGAGCAGTGAGCAGCATCTGAGGTTTTTCACGATTCCATTCCTGGATGAGCTTCGGAAGTTGCTCAAGTGCTTCATCGAACATGGACGCTTCGGCCCCGGCTTCCGTCGAAAGTGTTTCGATAACGGCGTTGAAAGGCTCCCAACACGCAACATCGACTGAAGAAGGCATCACTACTTCGCCAGAAAGCACGCTTTCCCGCTCTCGGAGAAGTTTGACCAGAAGCTTGTACCGTTTTTCGCATATTGCCTTGTGTTCGCGCTTTAAGCGGTCAGCTTTGACGGATTCCATGAAATCTGCAAGAGGTTGCTCGATATTCTGCCAGACTAGACACACATTTCAACCACCCGAGAAAAGTTGTGGACCACATTCAAAAACGTACTTCGATCTGTCAGCTCCTTAGGTTGCTTCACAAGCTTATGCTGTCTGAGCTCTCGGCGGCTGCTCGGGAAGGCCAATTCGTCTTCCCAACCCATAGCCTCCAACTTTACGACAATTCTAAAATGACAGGGAGAGAGCAGCGGAGTCAAGAGTAGGTTGACTATGCAGAGGTTCAGTCCTACTCACGCATGGAACCGCAATAAACGTGCATCGGATAGCTCTCGCTCTCGTTCAGCAGTGCGGCCATCCATCCACACCCTACATTTATTGGATTGCTGCCGTTGAAGTCAATCAAATCATTTGTCGGGTATGGAGTTTAGACCCTCGTACCTCTATATCGGCCACAAGACTGGTCAGCCTATTGACTAACCAATTTACAGATTCCTCGATTTCATCAACAATACCGGAGATATGTGGCGACAATTCCTCTGCCCCAGAAATTAGGTAAACCTCATCAAGTTTACGCCCTACATGTTGAGATGACCCGAGTCAATTGGGGAAAACAAGCGGTATCATGAAAGAAACCGCACACTGTTTCTGGCCAGACGGGGTGTCCAGGAGGTAGCGCGGAAGTGTTTTCCACAAGATATCAGGAACAGCCAAATTGGTAAGGAGGCCGCGTGCCTGAATTTCGTAGTCTGAGGCAAAACTGAGATGTGGGCGTTCTCATGTCAGAAAGATGTCCAAAGCTTTATTTTCAAAAAATCGCACTAGATAGGTAGACAAGTCTTGCAACATCTCAATCCGGCCCACCACGAGATATTGCGGACCGTTGCAGTCAGGCAGAACTACAAACGGAGATTCCGACAGTTAGATATCAATCATAGCAGCAGAAAGCATAAAAACTTTTTACATGGCAGTGAGGGTCGAACAGAAGGTTCGCAAATGCTGGCTCGCTCATCGAAGGGATTGGATCGGGCACTCCAAGGTTCCTTCGTGCTGTTTTCCACACAGATGTCGACGAGCGTGAGAGGAGAATGTGTCGAAGAGCTTTGCTTGTCCTCGAAAGCCGTAAAATATCGAGGGGATCCAGGAATCCTAGGATCTAGTCAGAATGTGGGTAAGTCTTCGTAGATAGCGCCTTTGACCCGCTACACACCTCGAAAAGTACATCCAGTGGGACGTCCTTGATGTAGCGTAGAACGCCTTGTCGTTTCGGTAGCCTCTTCTGCTTCTTCACTCGTTCCTCCGCTTTCTCATTTTCCGTTGGAGGCAATTCCACTGTCTTCCGCCTTTTCGCCATTGATGCGTCGCAGATGTGAAGCGGCTGACCGAACGATGGACAAGTGGTGTGTTAAAAGTGTTAATTCCTGAGCGATTTCCTTGTTATTTAAAAAATAAAATGAGCCAGAGAAGATGAAGGAGAAAGTAAAAAGGAGGGAGTGGTGGTGGAGGGAAAAGACGAGGTACACGCCAGGGTTGCAACAGCACGGTCGTCACTTCAGGTCACAAACGCGTGCAGACCGTCACGCATCTCTGAGCGCGTCATTCGAGAAGTCCTGAACCATGATGACATCGACATGTTTACTGGCTTCCTCCATCCCTGATACTATTGGCCTCAATTTCCTGTTTCTCGCTTTCCGATGATTTGGATTTGGTCTGCGGATAACTTTGCTATGATAAACACGCGTATATCATTGCCTTACCACGATCGATTCAAGCCTGTGACGCCGATTCAGATTAAATTCATGTACCTCAGGCTGCGGATGTAGCGCACAAAATGTCATGACTCTGCGAATCAAAGTCAGAAGTAAGGTGAAAGTAGTGATATTTCTTTTCTCATACTGAAATCTGGAAATCTCGATCATAGATGGCTCACGATGAATTTCAGGGTGCAAGAAATGACTGGCAGTGGCGCCCCACTCCTGACGGCTGACCATTGAAATTCAAAGTATTTGGATTGCTGTGGTGCTCCCGAGCTGGCTTGACGGGAAGACATAACTCTTAGACTTGGGCTTTGAGCGCTTGAGCGTTGCTGATCCTAAACCTTCACATACTCTTGCCGGCTTTGTGACAGACTCGAAACCAGTCACTGTACCGCGACTTGCGGCCGGTAGTAACTCAAACGGACTGAAATGTAGGCGGCTTGCCCTGGAGATGAGAATTTGGGGATGTAAATTGGTTATTCATTCGCCGACAAGGGTACTACGATAAAGAAATCTCTTGACCTAGGCTTCCGGGATGAGTAAAGACAAAATATGAATCTTTTACACATGCCGTGAACCGCCTAGGCAATCTTCTCCATCCATACCTCAGAACGGTCTCGGAGGGTTTCGCCTTGAGGATCTGGTACGTCAAGGCCAGCACCCCAGACCCCCCCGGATAACCCAACACCGATTGTACCGTTCTCAGATCCAAACTCGGCCGTTAAGCCCGGCGCACTTAACACCCGCGTCCAAAACGGTTGGTTCGGGTCGTTCAAAGTGGGCTAGAGAGGTCTATTATTATAACTCGGACAAAAGCGAACAAGAAAAAATGCACAAACATAGCTGAATAAACCGGTAATGTTAAACACATTCCCGTCGGAGTGTTCGAATTTGAGATAGTTGAACCAGATGGAGTCGGAAGGCGACACAAATGTAGGAATGGTGGAGTTGATCCCTCCTGGGAGAATGGTGCTGGCATTTGCTACTAGGTCCTTGCAAGCGTCCGAAGGTTGGTGATTGTGAGAGGGGTCAAAGAAGCAGAACGTCCAGTTCCCGTAACCTGGATTGCTGTAAGTACCCTCGAGGGACGCATAGCCACCCGGTATCGTAGGATCTGAGGCATTGTTAGGACTCTGAGACTCGGTGGCACCATCAGGAGTGCTCGAGAGCTCGCCCAAGATACTGACCCCGTGCCATTAGCATACACTACAACCAGACTGCGAAAGCGAAAGCGCACATGTCGGTCCAATTGTAAGGTTCTAAACCCAGCGCTCCGTCCAAAAGACGGTACTTTATGATGTTGTTGAAAATTGGCCCGGTGTCATCGTCATTTGTGAGGACCGCGACCCCGACATTGTCGAAAGGAAGACGGGCAAGTTGGCTATGTGCTCCTGTGGACATTTGTGACGTACGTTAGACGAGATACTTTGGCTAAGCACGAAGCATGGAAGTACCAGTAACGTCACCGCCGTGCTGAGAAGGGGATCAGATCGTCGTGTTGGAGATAAATTTGCAACGTGAACACACCTCTATAATGACTGGCAAGAATCGTGAGTCACGTAGCGGCCGATTCAGCAGTCTAAATGGTGCTTACCATGTCCACGATAAGTTCCGGCTTCTTGGCCTCCTCCGTACACGACAGGTGACAGAACAGATTGGGCGCTAGGCGGTCTGAAAACGTCGATAATCTGAGTTCATATCCCATTCTCATTCTCACTTCAAAATCGTGTAACGCACCCAGATAAACCATCAGACGCTACCGTAATCCCTGACGCCGCCCTCTGCAGAACTGCAGCTGGAATGACTGTCTGATTGGTCACTGGGTGATTACCCCACCGGAGTAGAGTTTGCAACCACGTCGCCTAACCAACAGACAGAAGAGTCGGTAGCCCAAGTTTATAAGCAATAATTATCAATTTAAGAAATCCCAGAGGGTAACGTACCAAATCATTGGCAGTGCTTATGACACCACCTGGACCAGACATGACTGAGAAATCCGAAAGTCAGCGTTAACCGAAGGGGAAGCAAGCAGGAAGACCGACAATGTCCATCTTCTCCTCCTGCTTCATACCAGAAGGGCAATTGGCGAGGAGTTCCAGTTCCGGGAAGGCCTCCAGCAAAACTGAGGTTCTCGCGGCTGACTCCGTAGGAAAGTCTCCCAGTAGCATTAGCCACGTCGAAAGAATAAGTAGTCGAGTTCATGCCGAGAGGATCGAAGACATTTGCCTTGACGTAGCGGGCGAAGGGCGTTTTGGTCGATACCACTTGAGGCAAGTATGACAGCATGCCGTACATGATGTTGTTATACTGGAAAGTCTGGACACCGAGTTCAGGAGACATACAATCAGAAGACGGGAGAACGTGCCTCTCTGAACTCCGTTGACGGCCTCAAAAACTGCAATCGTTGATTCTGGAAGGCACATGAGCTTATGATGCACCTCTTGACTAAGGGTAAATGCCCACCAGGGACACGATTGTATCATCTCTGTGGTACATGAAATCATGTCTGGGGAGACCAGTGCGGTGACTCATGAGGTCAATAATTGAACTCTTTTCTGTAGCAAAAGAGTCCTCGAGCTTCCAGTCCGGGATGACGGATGCAATCTTAGTGTCCCAAGAAAGCTTCGGCGTCAAGCTTTCGTTCGAAATTAACAGTCCCGTTCCAACCACAGCGAAGAGCTAGAGCATAGTGGTCAACGTCAGTCCTTCTCGCCTCGTTTACACTCTTAATGAACCCTTGCCTTGGAGTTGGATCCTATAGGAAAGAACGTATCGGCCGTAACGCTAGCGTTGTCACTCAACCGTGCCACTCCGTATCCTTTGGTCTCGACATTCCAAGCGCCATCTGGGCCAAGTCGAACGACAGCAACGCTTACACCGCCGGATGAGCCTGCGGCTGACAAGATCCCTTCGATGAATGAGTCAACTTCTGGTGTCAGGACTTTGGCTGGAAGACCTTGGGATGACACAGAGAGCGCGCCGAGAAGAAGGGAGGCACAAAGAGTGCGCCTCATCATGAAAGTTTCGACTGAAGGGCTGGTTGAGGGCCTGGGGGGATAACGCGCAATAGCTTAAATACAGATTCAGTATCCGCAGCATTGCGCTATCATCTACATCAACTGATGTGTAATAGAGTTGTCGGGACCAGCGTTGGAATTGAAGTGGTTAACCGATCTAAATTTGTGACAAAAAAGCGGGATTATTGAAAGCGTCAGCATTTCTGCGCAAACAAAGAATCTTTTCGCACCTCGCAAATGCGAAAGTGGAAATTATCCAAGACCAAAGACTGGCACTAGCTCAGTGGCTGTCCATGCTATTGAACTGTCAATGTCATTGTCGTTAGCTGAGCTTGTCTGATTGCGACGGCGCAGCACGCAGTAAGTCTTTTTCCCGAGGAAAGGTGCGATTGAGAGTCTAAGTCATGGTGGACAAGAACGAGAATCAGAGAAGGTAGATGTCACGTTCGGTCACATCCAATCGGCCACACTTTGCGGACTTGGAATTCTTTACAGACCGCATGTCCATATCATTCCTAGTCTAAGGTAATCGCTCGGGAAAATGATGGATTATTGAACAGGCAGAGACGCGGGTGTATACAAAACTTGAAAGCCACAGCAAACGAGCAAAAAAGGATCTAGGCACTATGCAAGGAGCCGTAAGCTGATTAATCTTGTTGAACCGTACAATATAGCACTGTCCAACGTATGCCCTAGAGATCAGAGCGAAAGATGAAACTGGAGTCCTTTACACCTTGAGTAACCTCAGTAGTCTTCTCCATCCATCGCACCATTGTCGCGAACGAAAGTGTTAACTTGCACTTACCATGACCACGGTAGGCTCCCCAAGAACATGCCAGTCAGGCCTGTTGTTGCCCAACTTCAAGTAACGTTACACCTGCAGGTCCGACGGTATTCGTGCATGTTGGTGCCGCTAATTAGCAAGTGTGCAGTGCAGATGCAGTAAGCATTCGCAATCCAGTATTTTAACAGCAATTCCCTATTGGCCGTGGGTCGGAGGTTGTGGTCGGAGGAGAAAGCTCAATTCGGCGTTACCTCTATCACGCATCACCCATGGTCACGGTCACATCCAGTCAACGTCGCTGTGTACAGCGAGCTGACCTTTTCCCTACTTCTCTTCCACTTTTCCCTCAACCGACGGCTCTCTCTATCTTCAAAATTCAGTCAAGATGGACAGGCTAGAATCCCTCGGGAACCAGCTCTCTCAAATCACTATGTACGACATCAAGTCTATGTATGAACAGGTAAGGAAGTACTTTTACAGCTCATCCCATGCGACAGCTGACAGGTGCATGCAGGCCAAAAATGTCGTACTTAATGTCAGCGAAATCGAAGCCAAGGTCAGGGAGGCGACGAATGATGACCCTTGGTGAGGACAGTCTCACCTTTTCGCAGCACTACAAGTGCTCATCATAATTTCAACGTAGGGGTGCAAGCTCAACCTTGATGCAAGAAATCGCGAATCGGTATGTCTCCTTACCTACCATGTGTCACTATCTTGTTAATAAAACACCTTCTTCAGGACTTTTAATTAGTGGGTATTACAGTACACGACTCCTAACCCCCCATGCTCACCGGCCGGTACCCGCATTCTAGCCCGGACTTCAACGAAATAATGCCCAGCATTTATTCAAAATTCATGGAGAAGGAAGCGAGACAGTGGCGGCAAATCTACAAGGTAATTCACTACCCGAGCTATGCAGATCTAGCTCTTATCATTCTCCCAGTCTCTTCAACTTCTGGAATACCTCATCAAGCATGGTTCTGAACGAGTAGTAGATGATGCGCGTGCTCACATCTCTACCATCAAGATGCTGCGAAGTTTCCACTACATAGACGATAAAGGCAAAGATCAAGGAATCAACAGTTCGTGCTTTCTCTACTTTTCCGATCTTCCTATTCATTTTTTTTTACTTAGTCCGAAATCGCGCTAAAGAAATCGTCGAATTGCTTTCTGATGTTGATAAAATCCGCGCCGAGCGACGCAAAGCCAAAACCAACAAAAACAAATATACCGGACAGGGTAGCGATGGCATGAGTTTCTCAAGCGGAGGTAGCCGGTACGGAGGATTTGGAAGTGACTATGGTGGAAGTAATTACGGTAATTACGGAGGCGGAAGCAGCAGTAGCAGCTACGGGAATGGTGCGTGTGTCTGCAAGCTCACGGGAATATCTCAGTGACTCCTGATGATAGATCGCTATGGCTCAGGTGGAGGAAGTAGTTCCTCCTTCAGGGACGAAAGTGGGAGAAGAGGCTACGAAGAGTACAACGCTGGCGACGATGAAGATGTACCCGTCAGCTCTGCCCGGCGATCAAACAGCCTCAATACCAACCCACGAGCTACACCGACCAAGAGGGAAAACGCACCCGCACCAGTACCAGCCCCTGTACGAGAGGTGGATCTTCTCGGAGGATTCGATGACGATACTTTCGGGAATCCCGTTACAGCACCCCCACCCAAGACGAACGCGACATCATTCGCGACTGACAAAGCTTTACCCGCGGTTGGCGCTCCCAAACAACCGGCCGTTAGCATTGATGGTGAGTGTGCGTCGATTAACTTACTCGATCAACACTGAAAACCTTCTTCGCTTATCGAACTACCTAGACGATGACTTTGCCGATTTCCAAGCAGCCCCTTCTTCACTTACCGCACCGGCACCGGCATCGGCACCTGTTGCACCAAAAATGAACCTCATGGACATGCTCAATTCCGGGCAGTCCACGACCGCTACCAGTCCCCCGCCTTTGCAGAATCAGCAATTCAACATGGGAAGCTCTAATGCTGGAATGGGTGGAATGGGTACAATGGGTGGGGGAGGCATGGGGATGGGTGGCAATATGGGGATGGGGATGGGGATGGGGATGAGCGCCGGCATGGGCATGCACAGGTCGAACACATCTATGTCGGGGTCTTCTCAATTCTCATCGCCTATGCAACCTACTTCCCCCACTGGTATCTCTCCCATGCGACCTTCAATGACGCCAGCGACATCAACAACATCCGCAAAATCACCTACGACTGGAGGTGCATCATCGAAACCAGCTTCAGGTGCTAGTGCCAACTTTGATGATTTATGGTCTATGTCTCTTGGGTCGTCAAAGCCTCCCTCTGGCCCTACCACTGGAAAGTCGATGAAAGATCTGGAAAAAGAAAAATCGATGGCTGGATTATGGGGAGGTGCGGGTGCGGGTGCTGCGAAGCCTCCTATGGGATCAATGGATACTTTCGGTGCTTTTGGAGGATCTAGTACAGGCGCAGGGAACACCTCGAGCTCTGGAGGAGGTGATGACTTGTTGTTGTGAGTAGGAACAGGGGGGAGGTCTCGGTTTTTGTGGATGTACGTGTACGATGCTAGAAGGCCCATTTGTATGGAATTCGCTCACTTACCTACGATTTGGAGGGTTACGTTAATGGCTCATTAGGGTCGTTGGTCTTTTCCTCTTCCCTTCTTCATATGATACCATATCGTTGCGACCTCCCTTCACTGCTTTAGAATTTTTAGGATCACCTGTGCTGAGATCACTCAGTATAACACGCATGCTTTCTACAAACATTATTAGGGAGTTTGGATCCGCTGAAAACAAATGAAGCTCGGCATTCTCGGAGACCCCAATCGTTGACCTGAAACGTCCGTGCTGCAGTGGGTACATGTAAACAGTACTGTCATGGATCCTTCATATGTCGTTCGGCCTTCAATTGGCAACGACTATATGTCACTTCGTTCCAATTTTGAATGTTGGGAGAGATGCTGAATTCTCGTTTGCAGACCGCCCGACGCAAGGACCGTGTGTTTATCAATTCTATTCCAGTGCTAGGCTGCTGCGGCCAGATCCGGTCTTCTTTTTTTTTTTTTCAATATCTGCAGATTAACATGTAACAAGCTATCTAGTGTTAAGACACACGGGTGTGCTTCTCGCAACCTTACACCAACGTCATGCGTAATCATAATCGATGCAAGATATCATTCAATTTCTGAAGTGTTAAAACCGATGATGGTTTTTCACCGTCACCAGCTCCCCATTTACTGCCTAAGTGGTGGCATTCATGTTTTCAACTTAAGGGTAAAATCTAGCACCGTCAACTTTAACCGTTACTACCTCCACGGTTACTGCCTCACTGTTATGGGGGCAGGACAGTACCATGGGAGAGGGAGATGGTCAGAAGGATGAAGAGGAGTGCATCGAAGCGGACGTTCTGGAACCTACAATGACCTTGTACTCATAGAGGGAATGGCGGCACTTTGCAGTTAGATGCACTGAGGCTGAGGTATACGCTCTGTACTATACTGCAAATCTTTTGACTTATATTGGTGACGATACGAGCCTGCTGTCGCAGACGACGCCGGCGAGTGTTTTTTTGTGTCGGAACGTCGAGCACGTCGCCGGGGTGGCTGGGATAACATATGTATGCTCACACCCCCTGAAGATACAGAAAAAATCAGAATTCAAGTCAAATATATAATTGAGAGCACGTATAAGTAGTCAATGAGGTGCATATGATTGAGAGTTACACTTATTTGCTGCCATAGTACTGGAGTTTGTCGAACAACATTTGCCGCATGTCACCATCCGTCCTCTCATATTCAAAGCGCAACAATTTCATGACGGCAGCTTTCATCAACAATTGTCCACAATATATTTCGTTCCCCCACCTCTATCAGGCATCCTTCCTGGTCAGCACTCAGACCTTTGCAAGCGGAGTAGGCCCATACTAGTTCCCCAACCTGCTTCTCTTCCACTTCGAATCGACTCTTATCATCGGGTTTGTAAGCTGCAGCGAAATGGCGGAGGACCACGATAAGGCTTGCCCTGATGTCGAAAGTCTACTGCGGCGTTAAAAAGAACGGGGCGCCCATGAATGTATCCTGCATCGTGGAGGGCTTTGGAAGGCTTCGAGGAGCAGTGTGGCAACGTGAAAACAGTAAGATTTTTCTTCTTCGGTTTTGTTCACCAAACAGAACCAGTCCAAAAGAAACCCAGCATCTGCAAGAATGAGGACCGAGTCCTCCGCACCCGTGTCAGTATGGAGGATATGTTCAACCAATGCACTGGTGCCACTCAGAGCAACAAGGATCTTATGTTCTTCCTCTTGCACAAGTCTCGCAGTAGCCACTGGCGACCCATCGACCTCTCCTTCGGCTTCCTCTCCCTCATCTGGGTAGATGGCAATCTCGCGCTACGCCACGCAGTTTAATGGATGAATCTCACCTTTAGTCGCCGGACCAGTTTGAAAATGGCCTCTTTGTTTGCGTTGAGAGTGTGTTTGAGTGTGTAGTAGCCATCCTCCCCCTCCTCCTCCTCAGATCCTGCCTCTTCAGTTTCGCTATTCTCTGTACTATCGCCTTTCTCGGATGTCTTTACCCCTTCCTCATCCTTGGTTTCCAAACACTCTCCAGCAACATCCATCAGATACGAGGCGAGCTCGCGGAAAACACCATCGCCATCCCTATTATTCGAAGAATCAGACGGTGCAACCGTATAAAGGTCTGCACTTCCGCTTTCGCAGCTTGTCTGTGATTTCCCTCCAACTTCATTGCTGCTGTCTCCCAGTAAAGTCTCGCTGTCGAAAGGGCAGTTGCCCTGACTGCGGTCGCTCTGATCGCTGTCTACAATCGAGTCACTGTCACGAGGTGCATCTCCGGTTCTAGGGTATACCGCCTCATCAATGAGTCCAGGGTTTTTGTGAACGACAGTATACACCAGTCGCGTCAGCCACAGCATGGTGTCGAGCGGGGCGTCATCGGGACTTGTGAGCTCTCGTTGAATGCGTAGGGGCTAAAAAGTTGTTAATCGATTAATCCAAAAAAAAACAAACATGATAGTTCCTCACCTCCTCGGAATGCATTGAATCGAAATAATAGAGGGAGACTCTTACATCGAATTTTTCTGGATTCCTCCCTTTCGGGTTGTTGACAAAAATGACAAGGAACAGAAACCTGTGGTAGGTGTTTGGAATGGCCTTCTCAGTGAAACGCCGGAAAGCTCCAGGGCACGTCAATAGTTTATACAGGTCACTCAGATCCTCCTGAGTCATCATCATCCAACAAAACCCAAGGGCATCCGAGCTCCTCGGTATCGTTTCCGTTAATATGCTGATACAAGATGAAATCTGGACGAGACTGAAATCTGTGGCGGGTGTTTACCTTGGGATTGAAGGTGACGAATTGGTGGAACATGGATTCTTGCTCGTTTGTCATGTCAGCTGGAATATTCAGCATGGATCTGTCCCCAAAGTTCTCCTCGGCGATACCAGAGAACATCAGTTTAATCAGTTGTGTTAACCTTCCACCCTTCCAGCGGGCGAGTTCTGGTCGCTTCCCCTTTGCATATTGGTTGACCGCAGTCTTGTACAGGGTATAATAAACAGCTGGCGAAATGGAAACTGGGTTGGGGGGGGGGGTGATTGGTGGCGGAGTTTTCGACAATAAAATGCTGCTGTAGCGTCGGCTCTTTTGCGATCACCTTCTTTAGTTTTTCCCTTTCGAAAGACTATAGGGAATTGATATGTATATTAGGATGGCTAGAGAGGGACATGATTTACCACAAGTTTCGTTGTGTCTAATTGAAGAACAGGCGACTCCGGTCGGTACAGTTGGGTTGCTGGCTCGTTGCGTTGCATGTCTTCACTGGTAAATTTCCCAATTGACTAGAGGGAGGGGATCTGCAAAGGGAATCGTTTCGTTGTTGTTGAGGCGGCATGATTGCGTGTGAAAACCTTCACGAAGTTGGTCGTTCGGAGCTGGCTGACATCATCATCGACTTCGCATAAACCCTCCGCAATGTCCTCAATCTCTGCAGGTCCAGAAGCCCAGGACTCTCTCTTCAAATCCAATCCAAATACCTGGTCTACCTCGGAAGAACCAGTCCCCGACAACCTCGTTCGAGCAACGAACCGACTCCATTTTCCTCCTTCATACGTGGTCGTGGGAGTCTATCGACTTTGTACAGACAAAACTCTATACGTGCCTACATGGCAGAAATGTAAACACGGAACGGTCAGAGGCGCAGTTGTAGGTGCAGCTTGGGTGCGTAACAACATTGTTAAACGTGGTGCCAACTCATGCTGACAAGTAAAGGATACCAGTAGACTTTCTTCACGTTTGGAATCCAGAAAAAGTTCATTGAAATCTTTTTATCAAAGTATGCTCGCATTACCATTGAGAAACCCATCGCTCAATTCTTCTTTTCCCACTGTTCCCCAATCTCAGCTCACCCCGTGTGATTGGTCTTTCCAACGACACAATGTTCGGGTACAAGGTTCCGTTCACCGTTCAAACTTGTACGCTTCGTCACCTGTTCACCTCGTCATTTCTTCGCTCATGCCCATCAACCATATTGATTTACAGACGCCACCATCCTGACACTCTCAACTCAAATCACTTTTATTCTCCGATTCTTCCTCTCTCGAAACATTCGCATCGCAAGAGACCGAGTTTGGGACCAAACTCTCTTTTCACGTGGCAAGGGGCCAGACTTTTGGAAGCCCTACGTTGAAGAATGGGATAATCCACCATCAGTTCAAGTCAAGGAATCATGGGCGGAGAAGCTATTGGGTGGATGGTTCGGGCTTTTTGTGGTCAAGAAAGGTGTGTGTCCGTTGACTGTACAAGCCAAGAACTTCGAGACTGAAAACCGAGTGGTGGTCACCTTTCCCAGTTCTACTCGCCCCATTGGCGTTATATCCATTCGTCGGCATCGTAATCTCGGCTTGGTTCAAAGGGCTGGGAACTGCACAGGTTTTGCATCGTCGTGTAAGCGCGGCTGGGACTGATTCTGTTTCTTGGCCCTGTCAACTAATGCTCAATGCCTCTTGTTCCGTTTCTGGCTTTTCAAAGTACTTTGAAGCAAAGAAGATGAACCGTGAACAAATTTTTGTTTTTATGGAAGAAAGGAAATGGGATTACAGAAGTATGTCGAGCGCCCAACGAGATCATATCTTGTGATTGGTTCTTCTCACCTTTTTTTTCTCTTACAGCGTTCGGGTTCACAGCCGCACTCTTTGAGAGTATCCCAATCATCGGATTGTTCTTTACGGTTTCCAACAGGATCGGGGCGGCGATGTGGGCACATGGTACGGCTCTTTTTCTGTCCATCCCTTTCCAAACTCAAGTCTATTTTACTTGGAAAGATTTGGAGAAACGGCAGCATTACGTCGCGTCCAAGAAAAAGCTGTAGAAACGCTAAAATACCGCAAGTGTCTCGTGGTCAACGTGATTGTGGACTTGTGTGTGTGTACCTGTAGAGTTCTTCAATTTTTTTTTAAATTTAGAATCGTGGCCGTGCTTCACAGCCATCCCTGTTGATTATCGCCGTGCAATTAGCTCGGATCGTCGGCACAACTGCGCTATACTATTGCCAAGAGTTTCGAATTGACGGTTGTCTAGACCTTTTCTTGTCCACATAGCTGTAAAACACGGAAACATGGGAAAAGGGACTGACGTAGGATCTGGCTCAACGGTAATACATGGCACAGTAAGTGTATAATGCTGTTGGAGTGTTTAGGGTATGATGATGTAGAGCATAGGACGATATGTGTGCGCGTAAAACGATATCATGATGGAAAACATAGTCGACGATGGGGGTATAAAAGAAGTGAAGCGCTAGTGATGAGAACAAACCATTTAAGTAAAGAATAGCAGCGACGAGTATAAATAACCAATCCATAACACGAGGATAGGCGAACGAAAAAAGGATGGATACAGACTGAGGCTGAGTAACGAGGGGGGGGAAAAAGGTATCCACTCGAGCCCGCGGTATTACCCACGGTCAAACCTCCCCAGACGTTGAACTGATGTGAGGTAGGACACATTAACGATGGTGTCGCAATCGACGACGCGCGATTGCCGTCGATCTAAAGATATGTAATGGAGGAAGTGGAGGAAACAGACCCCGTATGACGAGGCTTGTAAGCGGGGGGTGGGATGGCTACGTTCACGTCGTTTCGGGCGCCGAAAGTCGTCATCGGCGTAGCTGTTGGTTCCAAGGAGGTTCCGCGTTCATTACGAGGACGGCAGCGGATGAATTGAGCGATGTTGCTCAACAACTTTGTATTTCGAAACAGATATAGGGCAACGAGTAGGAGGATAAAAATCACTGCGAGAATGACTCAGTCAAGAGGCATACGGTGGTAGGGGAGAGGCGGTACCTGTCACGAAAGCAATAGTAACTCGGACTTGTTTAGAAACCTCTTTTCCATCGTCATTTCCTGGAGCGGCAATGAAATCTCGAACGTTCAGATTCAGACCAAAACCAGACAACACACTCTCGTGGTTGGTCGGTATGATCATATATATTGAGAAGGTGAGATTGTTGAGGAAACGGGTGCCTGGCAAGGTGAATATGAGAACAAAGGCAATCGATGACTCTGCGTGACTGACCTTGCTAATGGGCAATCGTTGTCGTCGCCAAAACGGAAGAGGGTTCAGAGCAATGGTAGGAACTGAAAAGATCTGTGAATGAGGACCTGGTTATATATGACTCGCCATACAGCAATTCCTTATAAGGATGGCTTCTTTTACCGTGAAATCCTTTGGCTGCTGACGATGATGGCGTCTCTTCAGCGCTATCCGTGAAGTAGTCCAGTCATTACTCGTGATCATCTTTAAATCAGACTGATCCCTGATTGTGTCCCAAGTCCTGTGCGTATTCCAGAACACTTGCAGTCAAGAGTTGATCGAGGTGTTAGAGAGCGATAGAAATCGCTGGCACAGTGGTATGGCCATGACACACCTTACAGCTGGTGTTCGCGCGTAGTGAGAGGTTAAAATAAGCTTTTGAGGCTCAAGAGGTAGTGACGGTTCAGGTTCTGACCGGTCCGCACAGGCGTTGCCGGTTCCGGTTCGGGAATCGTAAATGCGTCATGCAGAGTCAGCCTGAGCATCAGGACCCTTCAGGACCGCAGTTCGAATCGTTGGAACCCGGTTCCATGAACCGATATCGGTTCTGCATGAATACGTGCAGCCACAAAATTTGTTTTCTTCAAACTAGTTAACTCGGGAACACCCGCCGCAGCTTACTACTGCAGATTGTAGACTTTCCTTTTGAATCTGATCGCTTACCACCATGTTCATTATATGTTGTGTGTTGCCACCACATACGGCACAGTTTTTGCGCTTGATGCTTCCAATTTGAATTTGTCATCTTGACCGACTTTGGCAAAGCTGGGCTTCGGCATGGTATACACCTTTTCAATGTCACATTGTCTTTCGCTAATTTTCGTTTACATTCTCAAGATTCACAGTACCCTTACGGTGTCACGTATAGAAGACGAAAACTGTTTTTAGCAATCAGCCCCATCAAACCTTCGCACCAGCATGGTTTTTCACCACCTCAGTGCGCCCAAATGACCAAATTCACAACTTCTGCCCATAACGCGTCTCGAACGTGTTGACTAAACATTCTGGCATGTATTTGACGCGTCTTTTAATATATTGATACGCCCATATGTGATTCACAAGGAAATTTACAAAAGTATGCAGGAGGGCACGTTTCAGTTCACTGACACTTCCAGCAGTGTGAGGCCAGACTTATTACGTCTGCACATCCAAGTCTCAAAGAGATGACATTGTTTAGAAGGCTGACTTTCCATAGCGGAACTCGATAGTTACTTGATAAGCCATGTAACAATCTCACTAGGAGAGCGACCTCTATAGTACTTACGAACCGTCGACCGGAACCGGAACCGGTCTCCTGCTGAAAGTGGGACCAGGTCAGAGCTAGTTCGGGCCGGAGCCGAATAAGAGGCTGGAAAGAAACTTCCTTCTTGACGTCGTCCACCTTGACACCTGCTCTCCACTGCTCATTCCTTCAGCGCTGGAATGCCGCCTCATTCGACGCCAACGGTGCAAGACCGCCTAGAAACGAGATTTAGGTGTGAAAGATACGTAGGGCCGAGGATCCAGAAACCTGATGTCCGGATCGTCATCTGACATGAAGGTCTCCCTTTCCGAATCACATTTGAAATAAATAGCTGAGAGGGCGGCAAGAGACCATGACCGTATCACTTCCTCATCCCCGACACAATGTCTTCCTCGCAGAATCCAGATCCATGGAGCGCGTACATGCGTGGAATTTATCTGAGTGGGAAACCACCAGAACCCCTAGGGACCGTCGTGTATAAGGAGATCGAGCAAAAAGCTCGAGAGAAGCTCAAGGATTATCCAGGTGCGTAGTACGTCGTTATCGTGAAACGCTCAAACTAACCGTCTAATCCCAGGAGCGTTTTTGTATGCCCATGGAAGTGCTGGAGTATGGCAAACCTACGATGCCAACCTTAAAGCCTTTGAAAACTTCAGAATCGTGCCTCGCATGCTTGTCGATGCTTCATCTCGAAATCTCGAGGTCCGCGCTTGATGGTTTACAATCTATCGATTCATCTAATCTCAAGACCCTCCACAGACGACCATCTTTGGGGTAACTCATTCAAGTCCTATCTTTATCGCGCCGATCGGAGTGCAAGGTATCTTTTGCGATGAAGCAGAATTTGCTCCTGCTCGGGCTGCTCGAAACCTCAAAGTTCCGTTCATCATGAGCACAGCTTCGACCAGGAGTATCGAAGAAGTAGCTCGAGAGAACGGGGATGGATATCGATGGTACCAGCTTTACTGGTAAGTCAACCATTCTACTTTCAAAGCGTCGCCATATCCAACATCGATCTTGTTCTCTCCCAGGCCAAAAGACAACAACGTAACTCTCTCTCTCCTCAGACGCGCCAAGGACAACGGATTCAAAGGCCTTGTCATCACTCTGGACACGATGAACATCGGATGGCGCCCTCACGATCTGGAGACAGCGTACCTACCCTTCGGACACGGCGTAGGAATCGAAGTTGGCCGTTCGGATCCGGTATTTATGGCGAAACATGGATTACAGCCCGTCACGGATAACCATCCAGAGTTTCCTTATGACCCTAAAGCGAAGATAAAGTTGATACAAGAAGGAGACGAAGCTACGATAAAGGAGATGAAGCTTGGGCAGGCTTGGTTGATGGAGACGAACTCTGGGTTGTATAGATCTTGGGAGGACATAAAGTTTTTGAGAGAAAACTGGGATGGCCCGTTGATTCTCAAGGGCATCCAACATATCGAGGTGGGTTTCAGACACAACCTTTTTGTTTGCTACACGTGTGCTTACCATCTTTCTGGAAGGATGCGGAGAAATGTTTGGAATACGGTATCGATGGTATAATCGTGTCAAATCATGGTATGTAACGATCGCTGTCTTTTCTCCAAGAGGTGATGTTAATCCTCCGGATTTTCTTTTTTTTTAGGAGGCAGACAGGTAGACGGGGCGATACCTTCCTTATACGCATTAGAAAATATCATGAAATCCGATAAAATCCGAAGCGCTCAAAGTTCCGGGAAGCTGACCGTTCTCTTCGATTCGGGAATAAGAACGGGTAGTGATATAATCAAAGCGCTAGCGTTGGGTGCACAAGCTGTCTTGCGTTAGTCCTCTGTCAATTTGCGTTCCTTCTCGTGTGTCTGATACATCGGGTTTAGTGGGCCGACCTTGGGTGTATGGAGCAACGCTCGCAGGGGCTGCTGGTGTAGAGCAGGTGATCAAACATACGATGGCGGATTTAGATACGAATATGGGATGTGCTGGGTTTCCAACTCTGGCTGATATTCATGGGAAGGCGGATAAGATTTTGACGAAGATAGAGTTGTAGAGGGTGGACCGTCGCAGTCATGGATGATTGTAGGATTTAGAGATGGGTATAGGTGCGCGGTAGATCGATGATATGTATAGTATTCTCAATAAAGTATTTTCAATGAATAGTTACGGCGTGAGCCTTCAACATGTCCTCAACCCTCCGACACCCCACTGGGGCATCATACGCAAAGTTGGAACAATACAGAGAAGATTAGCATGGCCCCTGCACAAGGATGACATGCTTTTCCGGAGTGGTGGACCCCAAGGGTCTCAATATTTATTTTGCTTTGACGCACTATAAAGACCCATAGAATACCTATCTATACCTTCGTGCGAGTGAGATGTCTCAGATTCTGACCAGAAGACCCTGTGGGAAACCCAGGGAGACCTGTTTACGTCCACGAAAGTCGTCGGAAGTCATTGGGCGTGCAACAGTAATCCCTACGTCTTTCGTTTCATCAATTAAACACAGAAGGAACTAGAGAGGTATACCCTAGCTGGAAATCTCGGGCAATGAGTCACAACGTTATGAATCTGACGTGCTCATCCACAATTAGAAAGGGTACGCCTATTTCTACGAGAATTGAGAACGAGATACATTACACAGTAGTGACATATAAAAAGTCGGGGGAAAAAAAAATCAGGTAACGAGTCATATTCGAGACTACTTTCTGCAATCACAGATTCCGAAATCCAAACTTCTAAAACGGACTTTCTTCCATTCAATCCCCACTCCCACTCCCACCACCACTACGTATACTCCGAACCCACCCCTCCTCAAACTCCCCCAACGAGAACCTCTCAACGACAGACCTACGCGCACGTTGTCGAATAGCCAAATCTTCCTCTGGATCAGTACCAGCGAGGGAAAGTGCAGAATGTAAAGCCTTTGAAAATTCACGTGTAGTTCGAGCGTGATATCCTAAGTAACCAAAAAAAAAAAAGAAAAAAACGAAGATAGGATCGGTTAATTGATGACCGCACACCAAAGACGAAGAAAAAAGAGCCACCTGTAGGTTTCGAATCGTTTCCATAAGGAACGACAATATCACAAATCGGACCTCCGGACGCATGGACTACGGGAATAACCCCTGATGCCTAAACCAACCGAGTCAAAAAACCCACGGGGGATGAAGGGAAGAAAAGAAAGTGACAGCATTAAACAAGAGAGTTGCGGCGAGGTAAGACAGAAAACGAAAAAAAAACAAACTGACCATGTACTCAACGACACCAAACCCAAACCCATCATCGGGCGCAGTATGGATTCCAACACCGGCTTTTCCCAACCACTTGAGTTTTTCAGAATAAGAGGCGTTGACAATGAATTCAACTTGATCCTGCGAAGTGCACATACGGGGATTTAAGCGTTAGCATTCAATAGTACTCACCATGAACGATCAAGCCCACCTGAAGCCCAAGTTCCCTCACCATCAACTTCAATTCCGAAACCCTCAAAGCGTCTTCTTCATCTTTACATCCTCCAATCAACACAAGTTTGACGGCAGTCTTATTTCCCGCAGTCAACCCGTACTCCGGATACATTTTATCGAGTTCGTGCAACGCATATAATTGCATCGCATGGTCTTCCTCTCGCCTGCAAACCCAAAAGAAAATCCGAACCTTAGCATTTTTTTCTTTCGTTCAGAGATAGACCAACGAAACCAGCTCACCGAAACTGTCCAACGCTAACAACGACACGTTCACGATTTGTCAATGGGAGCTCCGCCAATTTGACTGTGTCGCCACCCGGATATACGATTTGAGAAGAGTCTGTAGAACCAGGGGTTCCTTTGGTGTGGGTCGCGAGGAAGTAGAGGATAAGTAAAGTTGGGTTGCAGAGGTGCATAAAGTCGATAAAGGGATCCGTATAATGAAGAACTGAGTCGACGTATTTTTTAGTAACGGAAGAGTTGACCATCACAAAGTCGGCACTGCGGAGGGATAGGGAATAGTAGTGTATGAACAGACGGTAGTAGCTGGAAGAAACAAGACAGAGTCAGTTCAGAACGTGACGAAGGGAAACAGAAAGAGAATTGCAACGAACATCGATTTCAGAGAGCTGAGAATATATGAGGACGAGATGGTATCTGAGTTTGTGCGAGACCATCGTTTGCGATGTTCGAATGCGTCGAGAATGTCGGTACTGATAGTTGGGTGATTGATGTATGCACCGACTGGAACGTGTGCGACCCAGCTAACGACGTGGAAGGTAAAGGCGTAGCCGGTCGTATCTGCTCGCGAACGGCTTCTTGTTAAAGTGAAGGACGCTAACGAATGTTAAAAATAACCGACCGATGTAGAGATCAGGTATGAGTTGCTTCATCCCATCCCAGGCAAGATACATCGATCCGATGCTCTGACCCAGCAGAGTGAAATAAGGCCAGGTTTTAGTGTCCAATAGTCCTCGGAGACGAAGAAATACAAAAATGACCTTTGAAGGTTCCAGTGTAATGTCGAATCGAGTCTATTATAATGGAAGTTAAAGAAAGCTAAGAATTCATGGGACAACTGGGTAACCTACTTTGACTTTATCGATGATCTCTTCTTTGCTTGCATCAACATCTCCAGTATACACGACCGATATCACTTCCGGTTCGTTACGTTGAAGTGCAGCAACTGCAGTCCATAGAACCCGTTCAGCTTCTCCACCAGCATTACTGTAAAAGGATGATCAGTCGCTCTGTGAGAGACGATAACCTCACCAACCAATACGGATGAAAAAATCCGACCAGCCGTTTATTGGAAGATACGCCAAGCGATTTGAACGCGTCCTCTCGTCGGGTCTGGTTGGTCGATCGAATGTAGGTGAAGTACAGGTGAAGCAAAATCCATGGAATCGTGATCCAAAACGTTATCGTGATGAGGCTGAATGCCCAAACGGCGATTGCAAATGCTAATCCAAACATGGGGAGAGAAATGTGCTTTCATGGTCCATTGGAGCTCTTTTTCAATAGTGAAGGCGACGTGTTCCGTGACGATGTGAGTCGGAGATTGACGTGGAGGTGGCGAATCTTTAGACTGAGAAACTGAGAAAAAGATTAAATTGGCTGCGTACGACGTTGATAGCCCGGTGAATACTTCCTAGCTGCGGAGACGTGGTTCAATGCGTGGCGATTCCTGACCAGCCCGACTTGGCCAAATTGCCATCATGGTATAATTTTTTTACGGAGAGTGACGAGTGCTCATGATCAGTGGGTGGTGAAGCTGCGAAGCTTAGCTTGAAAGGGAAGGGGGAGGATGGTGGTAAGTAACACAGGCCAGTGCCGTTCTCGGAAGTTGATTCCCACGTTCTGTAGTTAGTCCATCACTCTCGCAGCTGATATTACGGGCGTGCACCTCTGCGGCATGGATCACACTGGCGAAACACAGGGCTTTGGGCCCATGGCCATGAAATTACTATTGCAATAGTTCTCTCCCTCCCCCCCTTGACCGCACGGGGGGCCGCCGGACTCCACTGGATGGCGTGTCAAGTTGAAGGACTGTGGCTGGCCAATGTAAGGAGCTTGCTGTGAACTCCTGGGAAGTAATGCGATATTTGCCAATATTGGTGAGTAATGTAAGCAAACAACGGAATGTGAGGTCTTGAGGAGAGGCTAGTAGAACCATTCCGTGGCGTTCATCGCAATTCACTGGTACGTCGCAGCTCATCGTCGCCAGGTGTTTCCTACCCTATCTATCCTACCCATGGACATATTATAGGATCATCAATAGAAATTTTTCTCTCTCCTGCATGCTAAAAATCGTGAGTGGTTATTGATCTCTGGCACCATGCTGAAGCTGTTCACAAGCTCCGATACCTTTGGACTTCGTATTTATCAGGTGTACACGTACGTTATTAACTTGTGAATAATGTAACTATTCGCCACTAGTTTATAAAAACAGACGTTATTAACTCGGCCGGGAATCAGTCACCGCGTCCAAAGTTTACAAGTACGTTATTTCGCTTGACTCGGATAGTGTGCATAAAGGGACGATGGCTTTGAAGATTCAGAAGAGGTGTGAGAATAGATCGTTGGATCGTTTATCTGACTGGGGTTGATCACGAAGAGATCTCCGATTGCGGCAAGTAAGTTGAAAGATTGTGGCTAAATGCGCGCGTCATTTCTCCTATATCTGATCTATTTTTCTTTTTAACTGGCTCTACAACCCAATCTACGACCCTAGTCGTCGTCTCTCTGAATTTCTTCCCTTACCATGCAAGCTAGACTCGCCGGTTCTCAAGCCAAAGTCAGCTCTTTAGCTCGCCGTATTCACGGTTGGTCATGGCAAGCTGTAAGTCTCTGGTCACCTACACCCCCACCCGCCAGTAAACTCACGAGTGCTACTAGTTCCCCATCGGAATGGGCACGGGAGCCGTCTACGTCGTTCTTTCCGGTCTCGAACCACGATCACCCACAATAATAACCATCGAAACCGTTTTCTACTTTCTAAACATAGCTTTTTTCCTTTTAAACACTATAACCCTTCTCATGCAAGCCTTCAGTGGGTCCCACTCCTCTTACAGTTCCCTTTCGATCCCTGACCTCCCGTAAAAGTCTATCCCAGGCAAGCATGGAGACTCCTCCAAGACCCAGCAAAAAGCATATTCGTCCCACTCATCGTTCTTTCCTTTGCCACCATCATCATCGGCACAATCAACTATGCAGTTCCTACAAAGCACGTCAGTCCGTCATTGACATACTGCTTGTTTTGGTTCGTCACCCGCCGCTCGATAGTTGTATTCTGACCTATTGATGACTTTCACAGGGTATACGTCTGCTTTTCCCTACTCACTTGCTTCCCGATGTTGATGATCTGGTTCAATAAACCTCACAAACTTTCACAATTCACCCCTGCGTATGCATTTTTGGTAAGCCCATCATTCGCTTAAATCAACTGTTTTTATTCATCTATGATTAGATCTTCCCAATGATGCTTGTTGGTGTAGTCGCCTTCAACGTCTTGAACGTGTTGGATGTAGACGATACTAGAGCCCTCGGCGTCCTCTTCGTTGGGTACTTCTTCCAAGGTTCGTGCGGTTCCCCCGTTCATTTGTGCTCGTCGCCTGATGGATACCCTTAGGCCTCGGATTCTTCATGACGTTCTTCTACATCTGCATCTACATCCTTCGAATTATAACTGTAAGTTCTCCCACTTACTTCCCATTCACATCTACAGCCGTATTGATTTCTCTGCCTACGCAGACCGGTTTCCTAGACGGTCACCAAGCAAACGGTGCATTCGTAGCTTGCGGTCCACCAGGTTTCACAGCGCTCGCATTGATCAATCTCGGAAAACACGCTCAAAAGCTGTAAGCTCCCTCTTTCCTTCCCAATCGAGACGCGATGGTCGATGGGCGACTAATTTGCGCTTTCCCAAGGTTCGAAAGACACCCCATTCTTCCCCCTCAAACCGGAGATGTTTGGTACGCAGTAAGCATAATGTCAGGTCTTATGCTCTACGGCCTTGCAGTCTTCCTATTCGTTTTTGGTGCCCTCCCTTACTGGTTCAAAGTCCACAAACACCTTAACGAAATTCTCGGTTGTTGGGCTCTCACCTTCCCCAACGTGGGTTGGATCAACACTACGAAGGTCTTGGGGAAGGAGCTGAAGATTAATGGGCTACTTACCGTGCATGCAGTTTTCGCGGTGATAATTGTCATAACGTGGGCGGTATTGATGGTATTGACGATTATGGCGTTTTGGAAAGGTCTCATCTTTTTCTCGAAAGAGGAGGATGTTGTGAAGGATGTTTTGCCGTTGGTTGGAGATGACAAAGAGGGGCCAATTGAGGAGATGAAGGAGGATCAAAGGGAGGATAAAATTTCGGGTCCGAATCGGAAGTGGGAGACACGTGATGGTCGTGAGTCTGGGAATGTCCACGGACCGGGACACGGAGGTTATAGCCACGGTGCAGATAACTGTGTCTGACAAGCTCAACCTCTGTTCCCTCGCCTGTATTTGCTTTGATTTTTCATCTAAACACTTTCAGCCATCGGAAAATTACTGCCGCCCCCTTAGCATACTCCACTCCATCACGAAACCTAGTATCTACCCCCGACCGCCATCACTTTCAACCGCGAGTCTCTTCCCCGCCCCCCTCTTTTTTTTATTTCCGATGATAGACTCGAGTCACTTATAGACACATTCACGATCCTTTACCTGACACTCACTTATCTTGTATCAGTACTGTATTTGTAATACTACACGCCCATGGCCAGCACCGACCTGGCTCATAGACCAAAATTAAAGCTCTATATGGAAGACGAGTATCGAGAGCCCCCACCGCGGGTCATATCAGAAAGACGAATCTACCGACCATTGGGCTTGTGTGGTTCTTTTTTTTTTCGGGTGATGTGTGCAGCTGCAGGATGATGGATGTTAACCGGTAGTTCACCGGTTCACCCATTGATCATCGTTCCGTTGCCGTTGCTCGACGGTGGAGCTGTCGATCACGGTGGTATAATAAGTTTGAGAACTCCCGAAGGTCAACAGGCGGCAACACGGAGATCACTCGATCGATCGAGCAGCACAAGACGGACAAGGACACCGAACAATGTCCAATCAATACTTACACTCGCGAGGTGACTACAAGGGGATTTTTTTCAAGAAATTTAACAAGGCACTGTACATCATATTTACGATGGGACCTGTACTAGAGACGAGTTAGTACATGGTTGCAATGAAGGGGTTGATGGTGAAGCGCGACTTGAGGAAGCTGCGAGTCGTTCTTGCGTTCGGAAGTACTCGATGTAAAAGGAACACCAGGGGTCATTAATTCATTTAGCATTGGGCTATTCCAGTTGCGGTCCACGACGTTATGAGTGAACGCCCTAAACGTCATTTCGTTGAGAATTAGTTGAGAATGTGTTTTCAAGGTCAAGTCGTGAAATTCACGTTTTGAGGTACATCGACGTGCACTCGCTCTGGAACCCTGAAGATGGAGAGAGCATCAGTTAAGACAAAATCCCATTTAACTGTCATAATAAAGTGAGAGCGACTAGACTCCACACTTACTTCCGAATCTCGGTATGTCCCGAAGTTTCGGGCGATCTCAAACCATTGAAACTTCCGATTCCGAGGACGTCATTTCACTCTCACCAAGCGTTTCAGCGCAGCAGCGAAGGGTAGTATAAAAATATGTTCAGGGCTCGAAAACCACCACACGGATGTTCTAAATCAAGTTTCGAATTTTTTTTCATCTTCCGACCTGCGCATCGCCGTGACCGGTTGTATCCAAAAATGACATTTCGATGTCCTGCAGCATCTTAGTATCCGTGCTCATCGAAGTATTGGAAATATCACTCGAAAGGACACGACTGTGGGATTGTTGAGGAGAGACATTCCATGACAGGGAATCATCAGTAGACCCCAATCCAACGTTTCGTCCGTTCCGTATACGTATCCTGGCATTCAGGAGCTGTGATACAAATTGAATTCAGCTCCCTGACTAGAGAATGAAGACAAAAAACAACTTACCACCAACAGACTGTTACTATAGAGCTTTGACATGCAGGCACTGGGCACGAGATGATAGTTATCCCGCGGAAACGCAAGATACAATGACAAGTCGATGATAGCAAAAGCTGTCGTAATCAAGCCGGTTTCGACCATGAGTCGTATGAATTTCACCAGAACTGTCTTCGTAGCGCGGAACCCAGTCTTGGGTTTGTTGAGGTTGTAGAACATCCCAACAGTGATGACTAGATCACATGCAGCAGTTCCTTTCAAAAAAACGAAATGGTAAACCGTGCGGGGTGTCAATTTTAAAATCCGCAATGAACGCCAAAGTGGGAAGTGACGTACCTGCTAACCACATCTGGACATATACGGGGGGGGCGAACATTAGCTTACCGCCGATAGATAGGGTGGCAATTGAAAGCGGGAATATGGCCACGTACCGACCCCGGCAATTTTGCCTCCCCTCCTAGAAGTATCCAATGGCCAAGCTGGGCAGCTCGGACAGCAGTCCATATCCCTCCGACTGCTTGAAACAGCGACAACTACAAGATTGGCCATCAGTAACCACAGCCAAATACTCGACGTGAAATACTAACCAGGATTGTGATAATAGGGAAGTAAGGCGAACGTCCGACACACCACATCCGCCATGCAAAAAAGAATTGAACGGAACAGCTCACTGTAGCAGACCGTTAATCCGTCAATTTCGATGCAAGAGTTACATCCAAAAAGCACTTACGAATAACAGTCATCACCGGACCACTAAACCATAGGATCCCAATAGTGTCAAGAGCGATAATGTTCCCCCAGCCAGCACCAAAATACCTCCACCAATCGACCATGGATATGATGGTTTGCGCCATTTCTACCACGTAAACGAAGAAAACGAGAGCTTTGGATATCCATCGATCGTTTGGAAATCCCAAATAATAGATATCTAAAAAAAGCGAAAGCGATGAGTAAAAGCTCTGGGGTACAGAGAAACACGAAAACACACATGTCTGCACATTTAATACACCAAGCAATCCCCAGTTCAGCATACTGCCGAGGTACTACAAGAGACGAAGAAGTCAGATGTTGAGATTTATCCTCCAGAAACTTATTCACAAAGGGTCCCGTACTAGAAAGGGGGGGGTCAGAACATCGAAGACGAGTTTGAACGTCGTACGAATCTCACAGTTTGACGACGTTCGGTGGAACAGGCGGGAGTCCTGACATCTTTGCGCGACGACGGTAGTTGATGATCAAGCAGGACTCGGACTTTAGATGTTATGCGCGATTACCAGAAAGGCCTGAGGGCCTGAGGAGTTACTTGGTGTATCGGCCGGGCGGGGGGAAAAGGAACCAGATCAACTTAGTTGGGTCGGGTTTAAAAACGCTGAAAAGGAAGACGACCACGAGGCTTCCAAATCAATTCTAATTTTGTAGACCGCTTTAAAGGCACCTTGGAGATGGTGTACGCGATCCCTTCGGTCCGTTAGTGGACGCTGCATTACTGTGTACGGCTTTGAAACGGGCGCATCAACGGGGTTTATATACAGTCCTTTATTCGTGTACGGCGATTGATAGTGAGCGCTGGGAGAAACCTCACCGAGATAAATAGACTCACTTTCGGAGGTATGGTTTAGGGTGAGCGAGATGTCCTAGAACGCACACGGTGAGTCTGATGGGGACTCTATGAATACATTTGTTGTGTGAAAATGAACACACACTTTGCCGCCCATTGGGCGCACATAACTCTAGCAGAGACGACAGAGATAAAAAGATTCCGGCTATCACTGCAAAGACAGCGATGAGATCCAGCCAAAACTAGGGCCGATAAGTGAGCCAAATCAATTGATAAGGTTTGTATAATGAGAACACTCTCCTAGATTGGTACAATTATGTATCTCTTTGTTCTTCCATTCCCTAGAAACATTCAGCAAATCGGCACAACGTTTCTGTATGAAAGATTCTCATAGGAACATCCTTTATATGCTTCTGCGAATATAACGGCAATGCGTTTCTTGATTAGTAACCTACACATTCAGTCTTCCACATCGCCTGCGGAATATCAAAAGAAAGTCATGTTAGTTTTGTAAAACAGGCGTGAGGATTCCTACAAGGCTGACGTTGATAAGGCTTAGCCTTACACCCGTCGTCAAAAAATCGATGCTGGTAAGTGCACCATAATGATAATGGCAGTCAGATTGCCAACGCTGGTTAGTGGGTGGCAATCTGCGTCAGCCACTAATATTTTGTTGACATATGGCGATCCCTGATATGCTGGTAATTACCGCGGTAAGCATCGAAGGGGTGGATAATATGAGAGTCAAGGAAGGAGGGGGGCATATACTCTGGATGGTCCGATCCGGATGTACCAAAAAAGGGTATGATTTTCCCCTCCACTCCGATCCTAGTGTGCGTGAAAACCGCGCAAATTGACGACCACCTGTGATCCTCGGTGTGCGTGGGGTGGCCTACGTCAGTAGCCAAGTCCAATCCGTATGTGCGTAGAAAAAGGTCGTCTAGGTATCGGACATAAAACCTTTATTCCTTCATTTTAAGTGAATAATCTAGTTGCTATCCTCTGTTTTTTTGGGCCCTTGTTCTCATTTCAAAACTGAGTCTAATAAGCGATAGAGTCGTACCCTGACAAGTAGGCACTGTGAATGTGGGGTTGTATCCATTATGTACGTAGGAATAGACGAAAAATTGCCTACCAAAGGTATGTACCAAAAATGGCCGGAATCGGAGGGTATCGGATCGGACATGCTACCGCATATGCCGAAGGTTGCTCGAGTATTAGCAACGACACAACTCTCAGTTATCCCAGGTCGCGGCAAAGACAAAAGTCAATTTCCCGTACTTATCTTTGATTCTCGAAGGTTTTCCATATCGCCCCGGAGCACAATTGGTCCCTCAGTCAACCCTTTTTCTCCGCGCGTTTCTTGCTATGGCTGGGTGCGAGTCTGTTCAATTAAGCATCGTTTTGCCATTCACAGTTGCTTGGTGATCACTGATCCGAACAAATTTCTAGGGTAGCTACTGGTGGCTATCTGAATGACGACGGGAACTTGAAAAGAAGGATTGGGATGTTTCCACTCTGCCCATTTGATTTCGATAGTCAAAGCCAAGCGGATCGCGTTACCATGTTATATATACCCCCACCTCACAGCCTGAGGCCTGAGGAACGACACGGCAACAGCAGGGTCCGTGTTGAGGCTTACTGCTTACAAGCTTGGCAAGTGACATAATTGGGTACTGGGTATTCATATTCAGGAGCCGGATTCGACCTCATTCGACGAATCATGTATTCGCATGCTTTCTATGGCGTATTCCTATACGTAGTCCCCCCTTTTTTTTTGGTTTACTCGTTATGTACTTAATGTGTTCACGTTGTTCCCAAACCCTAGTTCCGAGGGGCCTTTTGATACATCCAAGAAACGTAGATACATGGAAAACGCGAAAACATGGAATGACCCCCTTCCATTACTGATGAAACGGAACCCTCCCTCTTTTTCCTTTCTTGCCTCTTAATGGCCTTTATTCGGTTCAAAACGATCATCAATCAGGCTAACTGCGTTGTGATGTTCACACTTTTTTTAGACTCTTTCCATCCTGCACAAAATGTTAGTTTTAAATTGCGCCACGTTGATGGCACCGAGTGCTAAACTTGTATACATGGCAATGACAGTCGGCTCGGCGATCTTCAGACAAACGATAAGGTTGCCAATAATCGATATCCTGTAGGAAAGTCGTGGGAATTCCCAAAAGGTGGCAACCTTAACTCCAACAGCGCGACCAACACCTGCACAGAAGCCTACTGTCCCGGAGTGTATGGTAGTGACGGTAACGGGTAACGCTTGTCATTTTCGTTGCTTAATTCTATCCTTGTAACACGTAACAGTCAGGCTGTTGCAAGTAGGTCATATTTTGTAGAGGGGATATTTTTTTGGTCCTGTGGCAAAAAGGAAGAATTTGACACAATATGTACAATCTCTACAGTTCCTTGGTGTAAAAACTATAAGCTTTCCTTGAGGCTACTCTGATAACCAGCCTACTGAGTCCAAAAATTCCTTCCGAGTTGCCTAATTCGAGGGAACGCCAACGCTGTCGGAGGGGGTTCATATTGTCCGTCGCTACCATACACTCCGGGACAAGTAGTCCGTCCGCGATAAAGTAGGGAAATCACAGCCGAATCATTGATTGTACTAGTGGCGTTTTTATTTAGCAATTTAGGCTCTGAGCACCGGTTTGACGCGCCGCACCTCTCTATGTATGTATTATCAAAAACCGTTATCGCTTTGCGACGCTTGCCGCGATCGTCAAGTCTGTGAGAAATTCATAAACACCCAAGTTGTTTTTCCCACGTGCCTAGATACGAAAAAAGTTTGAATGACAGACTCTTGATCGTGGCCTCTGTTACGGTTTTATACCATCACGGACATGCCCCCAACCAGGATGCGTTCTATTGGGAGGCGGTGAGAAGTCAAGGCAGCGTAAAGAACGGTAGTACTAAGTATGATCAGGGGGGAAAGACGCAGGCTGAGGAGTTTCTCAGACCAGTGCAATCGACAACTGCTCCGTCGACTCTCGAGCAACGGCCATGGAACGATGATCATGGTGACTCTACTGGTGGCATCATCTTTAGAGCTCACACGCACCTACCCAAAGAAGGACCGCACAGGCGGTATCGGATTCGACTTTTCTATTATGACCCGCGGTGGGTCTCTTATCTTCCATATAGAACTCTTGATCGATGAACCAAGTCAGTTTCGGCAGCGCTAGAAATTGATATTGATACAACGAAAGCGAGTGTTAGATAAAGGATCGTGAATGTGTCTATATACGTGCAAGTGACTCAAGTCCACTACTATGGGAAAGAAAAGAACCAAAGAGGGGAAGGAAGCGGTTAAAAGTGACGGCGATACTAGGTGTTAAAACGGTAAGTAGATATAGACTAAGGCAGTCCGTGTGACGGAACGATGGGCAGTAATTTTCTAATATCTGAAAGTGTCCCTTTGAAAAATCTAAACAAACCGATAAAGAGAAGAGGGGGTCCGGCTAGCCCATAGTCCGAGCCTCGCTAGGAAGCAAACATAGGGGAGAAACAGGTAAAAAAAGGGAAAGAGAAAAACCGCGAGATAGACAAGGGTACGACATCAGATGCCGCAAAATCGACGGTTGATTTTGTTTTAGACACGGTTATGTGCACCGTGGCTATAGCCCTCGTGTCCGTGGAAATCCCCATGTCCATTTAACGTCCGCTCCGAAGAGCTGAAAGACTCACGACCATCACGCGGTGGTCGATTTTCAAACGTCTCCCACTTTGGACCCGAGATGTTGTGCCCATGTTCCACCTTCATCTCCTTGAGCCCTTCCTTGTTGAGTTCATCATCTTCGGTCAATGGCAAAGAATCCTTCACGACATCCTCCTCTTTCGAGAAAAAGATGAGACCTTTCCAAAACGCCATAATCGTCAATACCATCAATACCGCCCAAGTTATGACGATTATCACCGCGAAAACTGCATGCACGGTAAGTAGCCCGTTAATCTTCAGCTCCTTCGCCAAGACCTTCGTAGTGTTGATCCAACCCACGTTGGGGAACGTGAGAGCCCAACAACCGAGAATTTCGTTGAGGTGTTTGTGGACTTTGAACCAGTAAGGGAGGATACCGAAAACGAATAGGAAGACTGCGAGGCCGTAGAGCATAAGACCTGACATTATGCTTACTGCGTACCAAACATCTCCGGTTTGAGGGGGAAGAATGGGGTGCCTTGCGAACCTTGGGGAGCGGAAATTAGTCACCCATCGTGTCTCGATAGGTATAGGGAACTTACAGCTTTTGAGCGTGTTTTCCGAGATTGATCAATGCGAGCGCTGTGAAACCTGGTGGACCGCAAGCTACGAATGCACCGTTTGCTTGGTGACCGTCTAGGAAACCGGTCTACGTAGGCAGAGAAATCAGTAAGGCCTTAGATGTGAATGGGGGAACCTACGGTCATGATCCGAATAATGTAGATGCAGATGTAGAAGAACGTCATGAAGAATCCGAGGCCTAGAAACATCCGTCAGGTGACGAGCACAAATGAACGGGGGAACCACACGGACCTTGGAAGAAGTACCCAACAAAGAGGACGCCGAGGGCTCTAGTATCGTCTACATCCAAGACGTTCAAGACGTTGAAGGCGACTACACCAACAAGCATCATTGGGAAGATCTGATCATAGATGAATAAAAACAGTTGATTTAAGCGAATGATGGGCTTACCAAAAATGCATACGCAGGGGTAAAATGTGAAAGGTCGTGAGGTTTATTGAACCAGATCATCAACATCGGGAAGCAAGTGAGTAGGGCAAAGAAGACGTATACCCTGTGAAAGTCATCAATAGGTCATAATCCAACTATCAAATGGCGAGTGACATACCAAAACAAGCCGTATATCAACGAAGGAGTGATATGTTTTGTAGGAACTGCATAGTTGATTGTACCGATGACGATGGTGGCAAAGGAAAGAACGACGAGTGGGACGAATATGCCTTTTACTGGGTCTTGTAGGAGTCTCCATGCTTGCCTGGGATAGACTTTTGGGGGACGTCAGGGATCGAAAGGGAGCTGTAGGATGAGTGGGACCCACTGAAAGCTTGCATGAGAAGTGTACTGGTGTTTAAAAGGAAAAAGAACATGTTTAGAAAGTAGAAAACGGTTTCGATGGTTATTATTGTGGGTGATCGTGGTTCGAGACCGGAAAGAACGACGTAGACGGCTCCCGTGCCCATTCCGATGGGGAACTAGTAGCACTCGTGAGTTTACTGGCGGGTGAGGGTGTAGGTGACCAGAGACTTACAGCTTGCCATGACCAACCGTGAACACGGCGAGCTAAAGCGCTAACTTTAGCTTGAGAACCTGCGAGTCTAGCTTGCATGGTAAGGGAGAGAAGGAATATAGAAAGAAAAGACGACGACTAGCGGCGTGTCGTAAGAAAGTTTTGTTATAAAGCGACTTGACACGTTCCAGCGCAAACACCGAGTGCTGAAGAAGAAAAAAAGGAGAAGAGAAACGACGCTTGCGCATTTGGCCACAGTTTTTCAAGTTTCGTTTTATTCTGTATGTAAATCGAAACGCCAAGCCCTTGCTTGCAATCGGAGATCTTTTCGTTTCAGTCAATCATCAACGTAGTCAAGGGATCTAACGATCTGGCTCACTGCTATCAACGTTCTCACGCCTCCTCTTTCAGTTCTTCACCAGATTTCTCTTTCCACTTACAGTAAGTTTCAGAGCCACGGTCTCTCCATGCACGATATCAAGCGAATATAACGTACTTTTAAACTTCGTTCATTGGCCAACCACAGTTCTTCTTGGCACGGTAACATCGCCATCGGGTGGAGTTCGTTGCCACATGCGGTCAAAGGGGGGGAAAAAAAATAAAAGTTGGAAAAAAGAATTAGCCGTATCGCGATAACAATTTCATGGGGATCACGAAGCATGTCCTGTGTTTCGCTGGCGTGATCCACTCCGCAGAGGTGCACGCCCATACCTGCTTGAGAGGGAGGTGACGAATGCCATTGGGCCCTATGCAAGTTAACAATTTAGTAACTCACGAACGAATTCCAAATTCGAACACCCGCCGTCACCACGAAACCCCGGTCCCACTCATGGCCCTTCTATACAATTCAAAAGATAACATCTATATTCCTCGAACCGAGACAAGGGTAAGAATAATAAAAAAAAAGTGGAGCTTCGATCACGGAGACCTTGGAAAATTTAGGGACGCAAATAGCATGCGTGTGCTCACTGTGCCAAGAACACGGATCGCCAAAAAAAAAAAGGTATCGCAGAGAACCGCTAGGAAGTTTGTAGTCAAGACGAAATATAGTTCAGAATAGGATGTTGCATCTTTTTTACCCTGCGTCGGTGCGAGCTGTCGGGAACAGAGACCCCATGCTATCGCCTATGCTAAGCATGCAAGCCTTCGTTCATTGTCAAGTCTCCAAGCTCCGAGACTTGAGCTCATCATCTATGATGAAAGGAGACTCAGATCACGACGGAAATCACCGTCGCATCGTCAAATTATCATGGTAGTTCGGGAAGTGACACAGAGAGATACGCAGAAATCGGCTCGTAAGTTTTACTACAAAGTGTTTCTGGACTGAATTCCCCTCTTCAGGTGGCCTTTGATGGTACTGGTACCACACGAATAGGTGATAACCCGAGTATATAAATCACGATGCTCTTAGCTATTATGGAACGTTGTAGAGTGCTGTGACTTCCAAGACACAGTGAGGAGCACATACCTTTGCACCGCAGTTCGCCTCCTAGAATCAAAGATCTTCAGAGCCTTCGGACGAGTGAACACCGTCCCGGCACTGAAGTAAATCCCGCTAGTTGGCCGGACAAAGAAGCTAATCGAATCGACCGTCGACCCCGATCGGTGGGAGGGGGTTTTCTCGTTTAATTATTTAGCGTTCAGAAACGAGGAGGGGGAGTGGGGGAGCAGAGTTTTTCATACACAAGTAGCAAGTTACAATCACCCACCCACATCTCCGCGTAAAATGGTACAATCAAAGGGTTTTCTCCCCTCCACTTCACTAATCGGTTAATCGTACAGCGCCCTTCCTTTCATCAAAAGGAAGTAGGTTTCAGATTATCATCATTCGTTTACAACTTCTTCCCCACGAGTCCACGCAATCATCCTCAGCCTCCCGCTTTGATTCATCACAATCATACCTTTCACCCCCATCACCGCCGAGTCCTACAGCCATGGCCTACACTCTTCACAACTTCAGCTTCTCCTTGAGCGTCTCATACACATTCTGAAGCTCCTCCTTTGGAGGACTCGTGGCCGGCCATCCAACAATAAGACCTTCCTTATCGTTGGGTTTAGGGATAACATGAAAGTGAACGTGATCTACCAGCTGTTGTTTTGCGTCGTGACAGCATAGGAAGACCGCGTAGTTTCGAAGGGGAAGAAAAGGTAAACACATAGAATCAGTATCTCGCATAAACCCATTGAACTCGAACGACAGACTTGATGTGCCAGCCTTCCATTGTTCTGCAACACGTTATAGTTTTCCGCTCCTTGTGCGATAGCAATCTTCTTGGCGATGGGAAGAATGTCCTGGAGGTATTCGTCTGGGAGTTCATGCACTTTTTGGGCGTGGTCTGTAGGTAAGGGTTGGTGGAGGCGACGAGGGGATCGTGAAGGTAGGTTAAGAGGTTGAGGTAGCGAACGAGGTTGGAATAAGCGTGAAAGCGTCAAGTCATCAAGCTGTCGAGAACCTTTCGGAATCAACTCACATTTCGGAATAACCAAAGCATGTCCTTTCGACAATGGTCCAATATCAAGGAATGAATATCTATTTCGTAGTGATTTCGTTGAGAAAGATAAGAGTTGAATGACAATCGAACGCCAACGAACGAGAATTCAGTGTCGATGAGTTTCATGCTTGGGATTTCTCCTGCGAGCCACGATGTTGCCATTTGTTTCAGAAACCTTGAAGATAGCACAAAGCACCTTTGATAATTCTACAGAATAAACAGGTCGCTAGATGCCTGCAATGAGTTTCAGTCACGAAAAAAAAATGCTGAAATCAGGAACAGGACCAATATAGCTAAGGAATGACTTATACTCACTTCGATGCCATATTGCTGCGGTACGTGGTCTTGCCTGCCAACGATTCCGACGATAGAGAGATTGCTACGGAGAATGCAGGGTGCGTATCGATTACAAGCGATTACGACGATAAGTGGAGTTACAATCTGTCACATAGCGTCACATTCTATGACATGCTCTGAATGACTCATTATATATCCATCATGGAATCACGCAAGCTTGTCCAGGCTTGTCCTCGTACATCCTCTCCAATTAACGTTCCTCAGGGAGTGTCCCCTTCAATTTCTTGGCACTAGAATCAATACTGAGCTCACGAGAGAATCGACTCGATCAAGCCAAGGGATCTTTAATTCATGGGCGTCCGGCCCACTGGAGAACAGAGGGCCGAGAACTTTTGAACCACAACAGTGGTTCTGCGCCACAAACACCGAATCGAGAAATATCATTGAATTCCCGGCGTTCTGGTTCATTCGGGATTCATTGTATTCAAATCGTCATTGGATCTTCAAGTGCCCAGCAAATCCCCCAGCTTTGCCCGCGATGCACCAAAGTTCTGGATAACGCTTTTTTTTAAATGGTCGAACGTCTCGACAATCGTTCGGCGTGTTTTTCCCTTCCTTTCCTCTTGGCCAATGGCTTCCTCGACAAGATGTCCCCGAGACAGTTTTTGATTGATCATAATAAACACCGGTGTGCAACAATGGTAAACCGTCCTAAATCCGAAATTTACAGATAGTCCCTTTGTTCCACTCACACTTTCATACCGGATGTGCCAAAGCGATGTCCTGCAAAACCTGCATTGCACCCTTCCTATACGTATCCTGCGTAATCACCGTCGGCAAGAAAACGTTGTCCGTAAACGTCATGAGACTTGGAGAACCCGTCGTATACTCCGGCCACACGGTCATAGCAAACCCATTCGGATCCAGATTTGTGGCGAAATGGATGAGATAGTTGGTCAGCTCAAGTCCTCCGTATATATTGGCCAGGTCAGTAGTGTGTGCCTGTGTCCGAGGTCAGTAAGAAGATTTCCGAGGGCCAGGAAATTAAGGAGATACATACGGCACCCAAGATTGGTAACGTCTTGCTTCGCTTGCTCACTGTGGTCCATATCCCAGCAATTCTAGTCAATTCTGGGTCGAATAATAGGCTTTCCGCCTTCAGACTCCCACTCACAATACGACCAAATCTTCTGTTTTCCGCTAAGGTTGCCCAAAAAGAACCTCCTGGGTTCTTGTAAGACCGCGTCACCTTGCAAAGACGAGAACCGTTTGAATTCCGGAGTCAACGTATTCAAAACCCCCGTATCATAGGGTGAACCTTGCGTTGGATTTTCTGGGTATGCCTCTAACAGATTATTCAACTCGTCATCCGATAGTCCCGGTTGCCAGTATGACCGGAATTCGGCATCAGTCCTGGTCAAAAACCAGTGAGAAAGAGGGAAACAAGATGCGAGGCTATAAAACGTACGTCACGTTAACAGTCGCCAGGGAGAACAAAGTTCCTTCGTCGTCGCAGTTACCTATGTCAATCAGTGAGAAAAGATTGTTTTTTTTTCTTTACACGCTAAACCAAATTCTCAGTACTCACCACTCACGATAGGAATCTTGGCAACTTTTCCTTGTTGAACCAGCTTCTGCGGATTATCCGCAAGGAAAACACCGTCCGGGCGAGGTTGCCACGCCGAATTCGACTACGTATTGAAAGGATTGAGGGAGCTTGTTCAACCAACCCGTCGGACGATCACTTACATGAAAATCAAAAATGGTAGGAGTCTTGTCAATGGCAGCTTTGAGGTTCGCAAAGGGAACCGTCCTCAAGCACGCAAGCGTGTCTGAAGCCCCGGAGCAGCCTGTCCCCTGAACAATTGCGTCGTAGACTGTGAAGAAAAATTTAGTTTTGAGCTGTTGAGTCTCCGCGACATCAAAGCACCGAAAAGAGAATACAATCAAAGGAAGAGAGCAAAACATACAGGTTGCCCAGTCGTAACATCCCCAACAGAAAGAGGTGCACCGGATTGCATGAACCCAGCACGGAAGAGGCCTTTGGGATCCCCTCCTTCAACGAGCATGTGAAGTGAGACGGAGATGGCTCCTGCGGATTCACCCCAACTTTCCGTGAGGGTTGTGGTTAGTTAATGAAGATATGAATAATTTGAATGAAACTCGGACTCACATAGTAACCTTCGAAGGATCACCACCGAAAGCGCTGATGTACTTTTGAATCCATCTGAGCGCTTCGCGCTCTACGAACGAGAGAGGCGAGTGCTCAAAATTTAGCTAAAATGGCGAAACGAACAGCCGGAAGGTCGGAATGTGGACTTACGATCTTGAAGACCTAAATTCCCAACTCCGGCTTTCTTTACTTCCTTACTAGCTAAGAAGCCAAAACCTAGACGGGATGTCCGGTTCAGAATCGGTAGGACGGAATTTGAAACTCGGATGCTGCACGAACCGCTCAGTCGGTAATTCATCGACACGTAAATGACCGGTTGCCCAAGGATGATCGAGCGTTCGACTATGACTGTGCCGTCATACCTAGTTGCGTGATTTCATGTCGACAAGGAGGGTTCATGTTGATCGGAAAGTGATACTAACATTTGAGTAGATCCCAATTCGAATCCACCTATTAGAGACCTGGATGAAACACGAACACATAAAGCATAGTAACCAAATCACTGACCACCATATATCCACTGACCCGATGCCACGCAAGTCAATAATAACGCGAGATTGAATGTAAAAATAAGTCATACCGCAACGACCGGAAGCTTCGAACTAGGAGTTGCTGTTGCAGGTTTGATAACATTAATCGTCAGACCTGGAAGCAGGAGTAGAAAGTGGTGAAAACAGTGAGTCAGTAAGTATCGTTTTTCAAGCTTCAAATAACACCACCCCTCTCCACTTTCCCCTCTTCCCCACACCCTCCCACTCATCGAGCCCGGACGTTACTTACAGTCTTCATCATCGGGAAACACAGCTCCATAAATCGAGTTCACAACAAAGTTCGCCGCCTCGGCAGGAAGTCCAGTGAGAACGGGAAGTTTGATCGCTTGTTGAGGACATGCTGGTCCCATGGAGACTGCATTGAAGGAAGTTCCATACGGTGCAATCGGTTCTGGGAGACGGAAGCGTCTGTCTCCAGTCCTAGTAACAATAACGGACTTCAGTATGAAACGGAACTGGCACTTGATTTTCTTCGGAACAAGGGAATCAAATTAAGTGATACTCACGGAGGTTCAGCAAAAGGTATCCCAAAAAATGTTGACACTCCTCCAAATGACGTTCCAGTGACTGTGGCGGAGTCGAGCTTTACCGTTGGTCCTGCAAGAGAAACCGCCACGGTGGACGCCCAGTGGGAAGCGGTGAGTACACTGACAGTCCAAAACGAGGACCGGAGAAGCATAGATGGCGAAATTCGAATTTGACAACGGTCAAAAAGGTTGATAAAGGGATGCTTCTCAGGATCCAGATGTTCTAATTTATAACATTATTGAAACACTGGTAGAAGCTGTGCACGGAAGGAAGAAGGCAGAGGGAAAATTTGTTGTTCGTAGCATGCGGTATGACATGATTGGCATACTTAATTTCGGTCATGGGTGCTCTCTGCTACGACTGATCATCAAGTATAAAAAAAGCCAAATAGAGAGTTTTGAAAGAGGAAGTAGAGCCTGAGTCTGCCATTCAAAGTTTCCCTATATCGACCATGCTATGGACAAAAGGGCCAATGAAGGCACGGTGATTCAGATAGTTAGAGCAAGACGGCCACCTCTATTCACGCCCCAAGACATGACTAAAAGCGTACATATACATGCACGACCGTCAAAGATCTGTCAAGGCGTGATGACAAGTTCTACAACTTGAGCACAAGAACCTGAAGTAAGTTTGTCTTTTTTTCCCAGCGAATCCCCGTCAAATCTTCACGGTAGGACACCATCAAGAGTCGATAGAAGACGTGTGCCTAGCGTTGACATGGAAGGTTCTTCGTAGAGGGAAAGGGAAAGGGAAGCCCGGTCAACCCCAGCTTCCGTGGTCGGTTTTGTCCTCTGTTTCGTAGTGCCAGTACCGCAACACAGGCCGCCTCCCACGTATACCCAAGAGAATCGACACAGCCGACTTTGAGAGAGCATCCAGGTCGCAAAAAAGAAGTCCAGGGTAGGGCTGGATAGTAGACAAATCGCACCTCAAGACGTACTTGTGGGCCCTCGAGCAAAGATCTGCTCGCCTTTCGGAGATTGCTTGCGACTCGGAGTGGCTTGAATGCTCATCTCACTGGACATTCTGAAGTTCGAAATTTTTGGGGGGGGCCCCTTCCCCTCTACGGTGGACATATCTAGACAAAAGGTGGAAATTTCGCGAAAAAAAACGAAAGGTCAAGATGGTGATTGATCGTTATGTAAGAAGATAGGCGAATGATAAGATTATTCTAAACTCAGATAATCTCCGACAATCTGACCATGGCCAAGCGCTTCCACCACCAAGCTTCGTCAGGCTTCGTCCTTACTCTTCATCCATAATTCGATACTAGGTGTCATATCTCCTTGCGTTTTTCTATACTCGAGTCAATGTGCTGGAAGGTATCGAGAAACGAGACATCGAGGGCCTCGTCGTGCTACAGCATTCATCTAGTACCCTTCGCCAGCTGAAGTCTTCTCGAACCGCTGCGTACGCAGACCATCTACCATCTATGTGAGCCCCTTCTAGAAAAACCCTACACTTGACACAGTTTGAGCTACGAGAGGCATCCCCGAGATCTGTTTTCTATCGTAATTTTCCGAGCTCGGAGAATCATAGCGGGAATAAGATTCTCCTCCCGGACCTTGAATGCCTTTCTCTCACCCACATTCAACATACTCCAACCACTGTAGATAAATCTTCCTCTAGCGGCATCGAGAAGCCTAAACAATCTCCAGGCTAATGCGGATGACCGTCGTGAAGAGTTATGCATTTTTACATAATATTATCCCGCAGGACACAACACATTTCGCCTTGGGTATCGGAGACAATAGAGCGTTTAGACGAGGGGGTGAAGGCGATAATGGAGGAACAGAAGCGGAAGTAGGGTTAAACTGTAAGTTCGCGATAAATTTGGCGATATCGATGTTACGCTCAAGTATTGAAGGTCACCGTCATGATGGACTCAGCTCTTCCCTCGTACTTGACTTGTTTGTTCAAATAATTCACATCTTGTAGTATGAACTTTACTGGAAAGGATTTCGATGTTTTGACTTGCAATATTGCGCAGACTGAGAATGAAATTTTGGTACACAGACCCTGAACTTGAAGTACCTACATATTGAGCATGGATTGTGTCCTCATGTCCGTTTTAACTCTCTTGATCCGTTCCTTCTTTTAGTGGATTAGACCTCTATATCCGTGAAGTCATGAGGTGATACTGCTGGTGTGCTCCCCCAGCCTCAGTACGGGAGCGTCCGAGTCTTGAACGCGATAAGATAGACTCCTTGTTCTTCACTCTGAAGGAGAGTGTATAGGTAGACAAAAGATGAAAGATGATCAGGGATGTTTGGTGCAAGAGAATCTCGGTTTTTTTTTGCCAGAATTTTGCCGGAGGCTGGGCCTAGGCACGTTGTGGGTCACGTGAAATGCACGTGATAGAACGTGATCGGGGAAGAAAAAACCCTAAAGTGTGCTAGGGCCAAACCTGAGCGCTCGGGAGCCGAAAAGGCCAAAAAATCTGGACGCCACCTGTGGTACCCAGCGCTAAAGAAAAAGGTGTATGTTGGGGATGGAGGGCGGGCGAGAAAAAAATGGCGGAGAAGGCGGTTGAGATGAGCGCGGAGAAAAGAGATGTCGACGCTGTCGCGGTGGCTAGACTGAATACTGTGTGTGTCACAGAGTACTCATCTCACCGTCGCTATCTTATCCTCTGATAAGATACTCATTCCTCACAGCTTATCTCAGATTCAGGAAAATGATAGCTAGAACATTGAGATAGTCTACTCTCACAAGTATACCTTCCAGAGTTCCGTCGATGGTTCGATGGCGTAGTTGGTTATCGCATCTGTCTAACATGAATGTGAACTGTCACCATGCACAGAAGGTCCCCAGTTCGAGCCTGGGTCGAATCATGCATGTTTTTTTTTGTTCTACTTGATTTTTTTCTGAAGCTACTTACTACACGGGACTACAGCCCAGTGCCGTTGGGAGCGGAGCGGTTTTTTTTTGTAGAAACTACAAGGTAAATACCAACCTTTCTGATTCTTTGACTCCCTTGGTTAACATTCATTCGTAACTGCTGAACAACCTCCGACGGCCTGCACAACCCCGAGGGTCAGAAGAGATTTAGAGAACTAGGCAGGAATCCGCACGACAAGAGTCGGTAACAACAACAAAAGAAATATAGGTGAGCAGATAAAATACGCTTCAAACCTTAAAAGCCTGTTTCGAGAAACCGCCAAGAACTACCGAACTTTATACATCTGGATCACAACTTCTTCCCCCTCTACAATATCATCCGTAGAATCCGAGGGAGCCCTGACAGAATACCGAATCTCGATATCCAACTCTCGAGAGTTTTCGTCTGACTTTCGACAGCAAAATTGACCAACTACAGTGGTGCCTACCCAAAAAGAAAAACGATCAATTCACTGTTTCATCGTGAAGGAACAAACGAGAAGCCACACAGACCTTCCTCAACCGAAAAAGGCTCTCTAACCAAAAACACAGTCTGCTTCCAATGCGTAGGCACAGACTTGGGTCCCGTACTAAAACTGATGACGTCCAATTGATACGAACTCTTTCTTCTCTGGATTGGAGGTCTCCCCGCCTCGCTCTTCCGTCTCTCAACTCTCCTTTCCTCAACCTCACACTGACTAGCCCTCCTCTCACCCGCTCTCTTACCACCTACAGGCCAAACCTCTGCGACCTGTGCCTCTCCTACACGGACCACTTCTACCTCTACCCCAGGCGGAACGCGTTCACCGGAAGAAGCGAAGAAGGTATCAAAGTATAGAACGAAAGCGGACACGCGAGATCTCCTGTCGGCTGTTGAAACGAGGCGGAAGGAAGAGGTGAAGGAGAGGGATGCGGGAGTTGTCGTCGGGATGTAGATGTCCTGTGGAGGGAAGAAAGTAAGATACCACTGCAGAGGTTTTAGGGCCATGAAATACGCGCCAACCACGAAGTGGCGTATCGCGGAACCGCGACACTTTTCTGTCATGACGAAAGTCGACCGCGGCCATTGCGTTGCGAGAAGGGCAACAAAAAAAATGACCATCGCCGTATCGATGAACGGGACATCGTTCCGTCGGAACCCCGTTCTCAAAAAGGGAGAAAATTTGAAAAAAGGCATAGGAAGCAGGCCTTGGCCCCCGAAACGACTGGGGTCCCGGTGCGGGCGTAAAAAAAGAGAACGGGAAGAACGAACCTTTACGACAAAGGGCTCAGAAAGCATCGTATCAGGGCCTAACACGTCGACGATTCCTTCGCCGTAGAGGTCTCGAGACATGATTGATAGATCGAAGCCTGCCAAAATGTGACATTAGTTTCGGACAAACCCCAAAATGAAAAGCGCACCATAAACATCCCCCCAAAAGGTAACTCTATCCTTCAAAATCTCACCCGCATCACAGATGGCCAACATCATCTTACACTGACTGGGTGCAAGGACCCCTCCAGGCTTTAAAAATCGATCTCTGGCGACCAAAACGGAATCCAACATGGATTCGTACAATAAAGCGTAGCCCATCCATTCGGAGATGATGACGTCTACTTTCCCTGAAGAGTGTTGTAAGAGTTCGGTCAAGTCGATATCTTCTACTTTTCCATGAACGACGGTGATGACAGCCTGAAGGTCGTTAGCTTCTACGATCTTTTCGGCTTTGATAGCGATATCAGAAGCGTCTACGGCGATGACTTTTTTGGCACCGGCACGAGCGGCGAAGAGAGATAAGATGCCAGTACCGCAGCCTACGTCTAGGACGGTGGCGTTTTCGAAGATGTGTGGTGATTGGAGGATGTAGCGGGCGTAAGTGGAGGTACGGATTTTGTCTTGGATCATTACTGCGTGGATGTCGTGTGCATCATAACTTTGAAAGTAATGGGAGTCGTCGTCTCTTTTGGGTTGACCAACGACGGTAGTATCGGCTGGAGAGTCGAGAAGATTGAGACGTTGGTTGATTAAAGAACGGTAGGCTTGGAATTCTGAGCGTGTTTGTGAGAGATCTGACTGTAGAGATTTGATTCGTTTGTGTGGATTGTCGTCGTCTTCAGAGTCTGACCAGTCGTCTGATTGAAGTTCTGAATTTCAAGAGGGTAAGAGAGAGATGAAGGAAAAGAAAGGATCGACTGACGAAGTAAAGGATCGTCTTCGATAACTGGTTTTAGATAATCATCTGAATTGAAAAAGTCTTCTTTTCCAGTGATTTGAAGGACATCTTGAACTGATGGTTTCGTTTTTCTTATGAAATTTACCAATCGAATACGCCCATGAACGTCCAACGCTAATTAAAAATCAGAAATAAACACGATAAAAACCAGTTTTAGCACTCACACAACGTTTTACAAAACTGATTCAAATCAAAACCAAACTTTTCCCTATCAAACTCGATAGCCTTTTCTGCATTTTCCAAGGATTTTTCCGGTTCAAAAAGAGATTTGCAGCTTTGATTTGAATCTGAGATCCAATCTTCCCATGTTTCTTCATCTTTTTCTTCGTCTTCATCTGAGCTGCAACTTTCGGTGTCTTCGAATAAAGGTTCGGTTGTAGCCCGTAAACGAATGCTCATCTCGATCGATGAAAAGAAAAAGAAAGAGTTACATTTCGGAAATCGGTCACAATATTGTTGTCGAGAAAAGGTAATATTCCACCACGGTCACCTGAGTTCCTTATCGAAATCCGGTACGTCCATGGTTCTTTCCAATGTCTTTAGTAGAAGCAGCAAGTGAAGCAGACTATGCTTTCAAGAATATTCCAATCATGTACGCTCTTTATCCTCATATAGACACCTAATCTTTATCTTCATTTTCTAGAGATATAAGCAACATCACCAGTCCAGATCCAGCGGCTCGAAGAGCTTTAGCAGATCAAGTCAGAAATGCGTGTATCAATGTTGGCTTTTTCTATGGTTCGTAACCTGTACTTCTGAGCAAAGTGTTGACTCCGTACACGTAAATCAAGTCAAAAACCACACCGTCCCAACCTCAACTATCGACACCCTCCTCTCCCATTCGAAAACCTTTTTTGATCTACCCCTCGAATCCAAGATGAAGGTCAGCCCCAGTATCCTCACATACTTCCTACCAATCCTTCCCTCCTCCCCAGATTGAGAACAAAAAATCCCTAAGCTACAAAGGCTACTCCCCCCTCCTGAGCGGAAACAACGATCCAAACAGTAAAGGCGATCTCCAAGAGGGGTTCGAAATCGGTTGGGAGCCTTTGACTTCCTCCACCTCTGACAAAGAAAACCAACAAACCAGAGAGGATGTAGAAGAAACTGGCATAAAATCAATGGCAGGAGGAAACGTATGGCCATCAGACCCGGGAATGAACGAGTTTAAAACCGCTACTCTAGAATACTAGTTGAGTTTTGTTCCTCCTCTTTTTTTCATGAAATCGACTTGTCGTTTTACAGTCACGCAGCAGTCAACCTAGGGAAACTCTTGTTCCCCATATTTGCTTTGGCTTTAAACATTGAAGAAACGTTTTTTGAGGACAAGGTGCCCCCCAACCTCCCTCCCGCGTTATGTACGTTTCTTACACATTCTCCTTTACATAGACAAAAACCTCAGCAGCAATGATGCGTATAATCCACTACCCTGAGCAATCCGGACGAATAAAAGAGTCTGAGGAAAACGGGGTTATTGGTATTGGTGCTCATACTGAGTGGGTTTTCTATTTCGTTCTATTGACGCGCCACTCACTCCCACTGTCATAGCTGGGAGGTAAGTAATCTAAAACCCCACCTCTGTTTTGCCTGATCCGTCTTCCCCGCAGTGTTTCACAATCCTCTATCAACAACCAGGAATCCAAGCACTTCAAGTTAGAAATGCGGATGGGGAATGGATAGATGCGCCTCCTGTTGATGGTCAGTGTTCTATCGGAAGTCGGTTCAGAAGGATACTGATAATGTTTATCTTTCAAGGTACATTTGTCGTCAAGTGAGCTCCAGTCTCGACGCAAGGGGAAACCCGTTTACTGACTAATGGTTTCTTTCAGTCTAGGAGATCAATTTGCTAGATGGACAAGTACGCACATGTGTTCTTTCATCTTACTACCATACTCACTAACCCCGCCCACAGACGACATATTCAAATCAACCATCCACCGAGTAATCAACAAATCCGGACACCAGAGGTTCTCAATTCCGCTGTTCTTTGGTACGGACTATGGAGTTTTGTTGGAGGTGTGCTTTTTTTGCTCTCGGCCTTTCGATTCATTTACGCTTACCTCCCACTCGTTTCACCCATCCGCAGCCGATACCAAGTTGTGTATCTCCTCATCAACCTTGGAAATATTCCCCTGTTACAGCTGGAGAGTATGTGAAGAAGCGGTTGGAAGATACATATGGGCATTAAGTAGAAGCTTAGTAGGTGCGGTAACTCTTTTTCTCCCAGATCTAGAAGCTTGCCCTTTTGGACTTATCCCCACGTTACGTGACTCGAAACGGAATACATCAATTGCCAGGAGTACACAGAAACAAGAAAGCGTGGGGTTTACATTTAAATTTCTGACCGGTGCACGCTAGGGTAAAAGCTACACAGGTCAACTTCCTGGATCCAAAAAGAAAGAAGAATAAGGTTATAGGTGAGTTGCACTCTAAGCGGTAGAACCAACCGGGGATAAAGGCTACTTCGACACTTCGAAAGCAAGGAAAGAGGGGGGGGGGTCCGGGTCCACGATAGCTCTGAAAGAAGGATACAACGAATACGATCATGATGTAGAGGGGAACAACTGAATGGCCCGAGCCGGAGGACGTTAAGTCGTGCGGCGAGCCCTCGAGATCTGGAGTACGGCGGGCCCATGAGCTTCCCCTTTTCAAGGACAACTGACAAGACTAACCATCGAGTAGCCGCTCAGCCAAGAGACGGTCTCGTAGGCGTAGGAGTGGCCCATCCATTATCTTTGGACTTCTGAGCGAAATCAGAGAAACTTGTCGGGACATTGGCGGTGGTAGTCGGGGTCGACGTGCTGGAGGAAGACGTCTTCGCCGGAATGTTTGCACCTAGAGGGGGAAAGGAGATTAGTGAGACGTATTGACGACGAAGAACGGGGGGCGTACTGTCCGATTTCATAGACGTCAACGACGGATCTTCAGAGTCTTTGGAGATGAGAGACGTAGTGGATTCGGTTTTCCTCGACATGGTGTATTACGAGCGAGCTGGTGTGCAAATGACAGTAAAAAGACGATAAGAGGAGCTCCTCTGGAATGTAGTCCATCCCTTTCTGCAGCTTTTTAAAACCCTTCGGTTTGGGTATTGGGTATGTTGTGGCAAAGGGTAGTTGACTCGAGAATAACTCCCAGGCTGTTCCGGGGCCGGAGGGCACGGAGGCGCTTTCGGGTTTCACGATTTATTTAAATTGAGTTCCTCCCCACCAGGGTAAAGGGTACGCAGTACGATATGAATTCCTGAAGAAAGTAACTACTAACCTGTCAGTGGGATGCCCTTATGACCATAGTATTCACAAATACCAACCACCGGAAAAGTTTCATTAGCGCCCCAAAACAGATTCCTATCAAGCCCGAGTGCAACCCATAACGCCGGCATATTTGGACAGAAAATGTCAGGAGTCTGCTCCTCTGCAGTTCTGGCTCCCCTCTCTGAGGATATACGGAAATCGTTGCAGTATTTCGGGCAACATAGCTCCGTTGCTACTAATGCTGTATCTTGAGGCCGGTATTGATTCTGAAGCTGTAGGCCATTCTGAGGCTTTTCCTTTTCTTAGCGAACGAAAAAAGACATCCAACTTTCAGTTGTGGTCGTTTCATTTGAAGCCTATTGCTGAGTAATGAACTTTGGTTGTCATTAAATGGAGAAGCAACTGCGCTTTCCCTCTAGGACTTGAAAAAATCCCCATGGTCGACATAAGAAAAAATACAACAACCTAAGACCGAATTTAATGCTGCGGTGAATCGACCCCTCCTCACGCAGATCAGGCGCCCAATTTTTCCGCGAAATCGTTCAAGGTTGGTGCTGCGCTGACAAGGTTCGTATTGGCTAGCTCCCGGCCTCTGCACTCTGGCGCTACTAGTGAGTCGGATGATAAAAGATCATGCGCTCGGACTGGATGTTTGACAACGTCCTAACGCAATCTCGACCGCAGCAGGGCAGCACAAACGAGGGGAAAGAAATTGGAAGCTTGAGATTATCGGAGAGGGAAAACAAAGATGATTCACGATGAAAAATAAAAACAAAAAGCGCGTGACGTCATATTCACGTACTGGCGACCAAAGCAACCGGAGAAACGGTGACCAAAACTCTCACAAAGCCTCATGAATGTCATCACGTTCTTTCAAGACAACTCTCATGCTCTCCCGTAACCTCAGATATCTCTGTAGAGGCCCTGTAGGCAAGAAGTTTCACCACGGTCAAACTACTGGTGGTCTACCTAGTCATTTCACCTTGAATTCAGGGAGCAAAATCCCTTCAGTTGCGCTCGGCGTATGGAAAGCGGGAAGAGATCAAGTTGGCGGTGCGGTCAAGGTATTTCGAGTTTCTGAGATTCCCGTTTCACCCTTACTTAGCTACGTGGCTTTGGGCTAGGCCGCTTTGAATGCTGGATACAGGCATATCGACGGAGCTTGGATTTATAGGGTTTGCTGGTTCATATTGAAACGCGAACATCTCGGCTCAATCTTTACCGCAGAATGAAGAGGAGGTTGGACAAGCAATGAAGGAAAGCGGGGTTCCCAGAGATCAGATATGGCTGACGTCCAAGGTTTCCATACGATCTTTCTATGTTCTGTCTGAGGTATCTGATCTCTGATTACTTAGCTCTGGAATTCCTTTCATGCTCCTGAAGATGTAGAACCTGCTCTAGATGATTCGCTCCTAAAACTTGGGACAGATTATCTCGATTTGTATCTCATTCATTGGTGCGCGAACTGCCCCCCTTGTCCATTCAGCTCCTGATTAACTGACTACGGTGCAGGCCCCTGGCGCTCAAGAAGAATAGCAGAGAGTGCGACAAACATCTGACTAAACATCAGTATCCGACCTGGCAAAAGCTTGAAGAGATGGTTGTCAAGGGAAAGGTTCGCAACATTGGAGTTAGCAAGTGCGTTCACCGATCCTGTAGCGTGTTTTTTGTTCGGGTTATACAACTGATATGCCGACCCTAGTTTCACGATTCAGAAGTTCGTCACATGCTTCCCATAGGAGATGTGTTTTTTCTCTCGCTCACGACCTATGCACTATGACAGTATAAACGATCTTCGTTTGAATCCCCTCAAGATTGTTCCCGCCGTGAATCAAGTAGAGATCAACTACTGGTTCCCTCAGTCTGAACTCCTACGGGTATACTGGATCACTTTCTTTCCCCGCCTGATAACGGCTGAATTGATTCGTTTGTAGTGGTCAAAAGAGACCGATATTCTGCTTCAGGCGTACTCTCCCTTAGGAAGTAATGATCGCGTGACGGAGTCCCTCAATGTCCCCATCGTACGTTTTAATCTATTCGATTCTGGAGTCAGCGATCCATTTTTGTCTACACAGGTCAAGGAGATTGCTAAAGAACAGGGTATTACACCTGCCCAAGTCATCATTTCGTGGCATGTTCAGCGCGGTGTCTGTATCCCGTTTAATCGCTCTAAAAAAAGTACCCGCTTATATCTCGTGTTTTAGACGATCGTACTCCCTAAAAGTGTGACACCGTCTCGCGTAGAGGAAAACATCCATAGTTGCGTCCTTGCTCTCCGAACTTTTTTTTTGAAAAACCGCTAACTGCAGTTCTAGTTACCAAACTCCCCGATGCGACTTTCAAGAAACTTGAGGAAGCAGCAACATCGCACACTCCCGAGAGAGGATCGAATCCAAGCAAGACCTGGGGTCTCGATTTTGATATATTTGCAACATAGGATAGCGAATCGGATATGAGGGGATAATTAAGTTCGTCGCTATTTCTTCCGCTCTTGTACGTTCAGCTCACTTCTCGGTCTTGTGATAGAAATCCAAGATAATGAGATGAATGATACAGTTGGTGCGACTTCAAGACAACTTGGTAAGGATACTATAAATGACTCCCTGGGAGGATCGGATCTTGACAAACATAAATGATCCCTTGTAGCCCCCGTGATCTACGACAACAATGTCAAAAATGAGAATCCTCAGGGGGGAGAAAAAAAATACTCACTTTCCTCTCGACACTGATTTTTCTGACAGGCCTCGTCTGTCCATCTAGCCTCAATGTGAGAGGAGCGAAGGGTCAGGATTTCGAGAAAACGATATTGGCAGGTCCTGAATATGAACTTGTTCGTTTTGTAAAGTGTACATCACGGCCCCGACATTCCTGAAAACTGAGCACGCTCTGCAATGGAGAACGACATGCCAAATGACTAGCCATCCTATCCGGTAGGCGAGTGGGATAAGACTCAGGCCTATTCCAACGATCGTCGATAAGTTGAGGCCCAACAACCACCTTTGTTTTTTTGTTTTTTTTCGTTGGTGATCAGCAATGGTTTCATAAACTGTTGATCACTCACAGAAAATACCATTGGCTATGGCGTAGAAGAGATTTTGAGAAAAATGGGACGTCCTTTGCCGAAAGCGAAAGCTTCAATCGGTCAAAAAGTCCACTCTGTCTACCACCTTCCGTATCTGGAGGAGAGAGTATGAGGCCACTCGAAGTCGCAAGAAAAATGCAAGTGCCCTGAAGGGTGTTTAGGATGATGGAGATCTGAAGAAGCACGACATCGAGGTTAGTATACATGCATTTGTCGTCGACAATGCTGCCTCCATGGAGGATGAAAGGGCCGATTCCTATTGAGGTTCCGGAAGATATGAACCAGAAAAGGAAAAAGAATCGGACCACCCAAGGCTGGTCTAAGTAAATGGCACGCGTGCGTAATAAATTCAAAAGCCCGATCGAGGTGTAATGCATCGAGCCAAGTGATGTTACAGCTTTCATGAGTATGTTGCAGTATTTGCCGACGGGAACAGCTTAAGATGAGCACTGAGCGCCACAAATCAACCAAGAGAACAAAAAACTTTTACTTAGCAGTACCGTTTCGCACAGCAAAAAGCCCATCGTGGCGAATCTGAGAATCGTGAGACCATCAAAGTGCGATTACACGAACTCATCCACTCACCTTGAGATCACGTATATTACTTGCGGCAGGTGTAACCCAGTCTTTCGAATGAGCGTAATGTCTGTTTTAATGTGGAGGAGTATGTCCCATAGGACGACCTAATCGCTCGTTGAGTAGGGAGAAGTTGGCCTCAAAGGGGACGACACACCGCCAATGAACCGACAACAACACAACACAGGTGTCGTCTCTCTGATAAAAGTGATTCTAGAGATTCTGTCATGATTGAAGGGGAGTCGAGAAATTCTCCTGGCTTTATACGAAACCCGCAAAAATACGGCAATCAATCAAAGACTATAGATGGACTAGCAGTCTGTGCATTGGGGTCTTTCCCGCGCTAAGACTCCAACCGTTCAAGTTCTCTCTCTCGAAAAGGAAACAGGACCGAGTTTGCTCAAAACGTAAACTGATTAGAGGTTGATTGTCATGTAATTAGGATGCCGCAACAGCAATCTCGAAGGCTGTTCGTAGGAAATATAGGACGGCGATGACTTGGGTCGTGGGTGCCTCCGTCAAAAAAGGACTTTAACTTGGAGCGATCTATTGCCAGCCTGGTCAGCGGTGGGGTAATTCCAGAATTGGCCCGTGGCGACCTTGACAGGACCAGGTTTGCAAGAAGCTGATACGAGGACTTTGCTGTAAGTTGGGTGTTGAATCTGGTTGTGCAAAGTTACTTTGCATGGCTGGAAAAACATAAGACGCGTTACGCGTTACGGTTCATGTAATTACGTCACTCTCGAGGTCATCGCAATCCCTCACTGCCGGTCAAGACGGTGAAGAGATCCGCTTTGAATTCAACCATGAAGAAGTTCATTTTTACTTCCAGAATGAAGAGGGGTCGGCACCCAGACGTCCAATGCAAGCGTCTACGCAGGCCCATTCTAGCTATGGAATTCTTTTCAAAAGTCCCTTGGACGACTCGAGACGGAGTATCCTGGTCTCGACGTCCTCCGAGATACTTCTTGTTCATTGGCGGAGACCACACAGCAGATATGGAGAGGGAAAAGTAGCCGGATAACAGGACCGCAGTGTGCGTCAATGTTTCTGATCACCTCCACAGGCTCAAAAAGAACAGTAAAGAGTACGACAAAGATTGGACTACGAAACTTGGCAACAGCTCGAAGAGATCAAGTTAGTTGACTGAGCTGTCGAAAATCTTGTACGGGTGGTCAACTGGAAAACAATGGACTGAGCTTTGCCCCTCTCCCTCCTCCCCACCCCTCCCTTCATTCGATCAGGCGCTAATCCCTCAAGTGGGGACTTTCAGACACAGGAACCCCTGTAAGTAGCTCCTGTGTTCTCGCCCCCAAGGTTTGGCCGCACTTATAAGAACAGGAACACACACAACCTCCCTCCCATCGCCACCATCGTTCCCCACCGCGCGGGACTTTGTCATACCGTCTACTTCACCTCTTCCTCTTACTTCCTCATCGTTTTGGCGAGAATGGGCACCTTTGACGATCCCATCGGGTGAATAAGGTTTTCCTGTCAATCTTTCTTCTATAGCTCAATATCTCATTCCTAGCTCCGTCTTAATCGGTACATGGCTCTCGACGATGCTCGAGGTGCTGATCATCGAGGGCACCATCAATTATTTTGTCAACCACCCGAAGGACCCCTTATGGAAAAAGGTTCTAATTGCGGTCACAGTCATCGTCGACTTTGCCTCGCTAATCACGGCGTACGCTACTGTTTATTTGGTGCGTTTCAGATGTAAATTCCGTGTGCCATCCTTTCTGACTATGGGTCCTCGGTGCAGGCATCTGTAACGTATTGGGGAAACACAGTCGCCATCTCAAGACAGGTAATTTGGCTCAAGAAAGTTTGGGGGATGTCATCATCGCTTATATTTCTGTTATTCGATCATTAGTTTTGGTCCATTCCGACCTGCCTTTGGTGCACAGGAATTGTCACTGCCCTTGTGCAAGGCTTTTTGATTCATCGAGCCTGGGTCCTGTTGGTGTCCTCCTCTTTCTGATCGACTTTGTTGCTCACCTCATTCAAGTTCCAGGGGGAGAAATTGGTTCGTTTTGGTCTTGTTGGCCGTGATTTCCCTTACGGCGGTGCGTGAAACAGTTCTCATTCATTCATGTCGCTGAATTGGATCAATCGTCAACAGTTCGCCTGTATAACGGCTTCAGGCGCCATCATCACAAAGTACCCACGCTACGTTGACCGTTATCACGGTACTATTCCGATCATCATCTGGCTGTCAACTACCACTACCGCGGATATTGGAATCACAGCAGTCCTCGTTTTTTGGTTTTATAGAGCGAAAACGTCCTTTAAGCATACTGAGAGGTACGTACTTGATTGCGATCTTAACTTCTTTCCTTCTGATTCCAATCTTGCCACCTTGAAATTTACTTTCAGCATTATCCAGCGGTTGATTGGAGTTTCACTTCAGACCGGAGGTGCTACTTGTGCGCTTGCTATCGGGACACTGATTTCCTATATCATCAACACTGCGAGTAACAGTGAGCTTCTAGTATCTTCCCCGTCTAAACACGGACTCAAGCGGCTTTTTTTTTAACCCAGTCGAGGCCAGCTTGACATTCGTTCTGTGTCGGGTTTACGTCCTGACGTTGCTTTACAATGTTAATGTTCGCCTCTCACCAAACCATGAACAAGATCACATTCTACAAAGTACACGAAACCATGAGCGATATGTCACGGACTTGGCCCCTGCCGTCACTTTCAGCGAGATCCGTGAGTCCCTTTCATTCGTAGTTTTCTCCCAAGTACCTGGCTAAATTCATCTAACAGAGGTGCATCGTACGGTCCATGTAGACGAAGATTCTTCCGACGTCAAAAAGACTGTTAGGGTACGTGTTTTTTTCTTTTTTGATCCGCCTTATACCCGTGATCCGACCATTTCCCCTAGTTCAATGGCAATCAGACAGAGTCGGATCGGGAATCTGTGGTTAAGGCGTGAATTTGATGGATTATTTGGCTTGATTTTTTGATATATATTTATGTGGTCGATGCTTTTATCTCAATTACAGCCGTCTGCAATGCTGTAGACGCTTGACTCCTTTATTTATGTTTAAAAAAATATATACCTGATTGGACAACTCCGTCGATGTGTCGGAGTGAACAATTCGTTGAATGATGGTTGATTTGTTTCCTACAAAAAAAAGCCGGTCCCCTCATGCCCAAAAATTAACTTCTAGGAGTGAGGCCGCCCATGGAGATCCCCGCCCGGGGATCAAGGTTTGGAAGGAAGGAGATCAGCAGTGAAGGGGTGGATTCAAGAAGGGTGAACCAAGGGGGGAGTGAGGTGAGTTATGAACTCGATCGTTGGACCGTTCCGCCGCTCAGCGCTGCCCAGTGCGGGTTGACTTTTAAGTGAGTGGATGACGAATTTCGATTGGGTTCCTAATGATCGCCCTTGTTGAATCGCCCAACTTTCGACATTCAACAGAGATCAGTCGAACAGTCTTTGGAGAAAGATAGATGACTTTTTGTAAGGCTGTCTCCACGGGTTTGTTTCTCAAGTTCTCCCGAAGATACAAGAGAGATCTGAGAATGTTTTGGACCGTCAGTTTTTTTGCAAGCATTTTAGTGAACGGTTCTCAAAGGGAGTCGGAGGCAGGCAACTCGGGAGTTTCTTGGTTGACCATGGGTGCCTGACGCCTGAACTTTGATGTCGAGTCATTGAAGGTTCCGGGGTCTGTCCGACGCGCGCGGTCCATGATTCCGTTGCGAAATTCCGAGCTGACTCGAGTTCTGGGTTCTGCCAGCGGTAACCCCTCAAAAACTTCAAACCTGTGTTCTCCAAATGACTCGACGCCATGATTCCTGTGTTTTCAACGTTTTGGTTTCAGCCCTATATAATAAAATGGAATGACTCGAACACAATTCCTACATATCCGATGAACTAATAGCCGGGCGGCGAGGCCCGCCAGTTCTCAGGCTCGTATGGGGGGAGGAGCTACGTGAGTACTAGATTGAATTGACTACGTACGCAGTAAGTAAAATTCGCGCGCCACACAAGCGCTTCGGAAGTTCTACTTACAAAGTGGCCGTTTTTTAGACGTCACTGGTGCTGCGCTACATAGGCCGGGAGATCCATTTTGTTCCTTCATTCGCGAGAGTTTGTGATCCGTAGGGGATCTTCTAGATATCAAGATCATGCACTGTTGAACAAGTCAACTGGACTTCACAAAAGGACCTGGAAGATGCGCTCAGTGCCGTATCCATGAAGATATCGATTTGATTTGTCGATTTATCATTTTCTATGATTTTTAATCGACTTCGATCGTTTGTTACCATCTCTCATTCAACTTCTCTCAGCTCTGTTGCTGCGGCCTGAGGTGTATTTCGGATATACTCTTTGGACGGTGCAAGTCCGATGGAATGTTTCGGGATTTCTAATATGCTAGTGAGCTGCGAGCGACGGGTACCAAAACCTGAAAATGCCACCGGGGGGCGCGGCAAGATACCTGACGAAATGAAAAGAAAAACTGAGCGCTCTCCCGCTACGGACCTGAGGCTGCGCAGTGAAGGGTTTCCAAAAAATTCAGAAATTAGAATGACTCGCTTTTTCGGTTTTCGGAGCCGGGCACCTGTGCTTTTTTTTTTTTTGACAACTTGCAATTGAGCGGTAAGTAGTTCTACTTACCTACGATGAGCCATGTCAGGGTGGCTACGTAGGTGGCCAGGTACCGTCACTTAGGAGCTATTTCTGGTAAGTGCGCCCGGGAGAGGAGTCGGGGGAAAAGGGTATAAAGAGGGGGTTGGGGTCGCTCCAGAGAAATCAGACTACAAGTCACTCTACGAATTCGACCCCTCTTCTAGAGAAGATAAACTCCAACTCCTCCTCTGACATGTACCCCACCACCTCTTCCAAGAAAACCGAGTCAATGACGTCTCTTATACCTGGGAACCTTAAGACTCCGTCTCAAATGCTATCACGATCGAAACATGCACAGAAAAGTAGGTCCTTTGCGTTCCTGTTAATGTGAGAACAGAGGTTGACGTTCATTACGCATGTGTAGACACTAGCGGCAACGTAACATGCCCAAAAAGCGAATCTGATTTTGCAAAGAAAGCAAAAGCCCATGGATGGGGGTCTACGACGCCTACGGGCGCGCGTCTTGGGGGGTTATAGCCACGAGTGATATGGTTGGTTTCATTTTTTCTTCGATTTTTCTTCTTGACGAGGCTGACGATGAGCCGAAGGCTTCTACAGAAATTGAAAACGCGACACGACTTTCTGCATTTTTCGAGTGAATATCCGTTGTTTTATTGGATCCGAAGTTTGAGAGCTGTAACAGTATATTCTATAGCTTTAATTTTTACACGGAGATCTGTATTGTATGTTCGATTAGTTTTACAGTACGTTATACGGTTTGGACGACATACCAATACAATATCCAAAAGGAGTTCGTACACCATACTTCCACCACGATCCGAATCCTTTCACATGAAATCTTCTTCCAGTTCTCTTCCAGTCTTCCGAGGCGTATCGTCACCCTCCTCGATGCCTTCTCCACTGAATAAAGAGTCGTAAGATTTTGCTGCTTTTTCCGCTTCTCTCTGTCGGGCTAGTTCTAGGTCTGCTTTTTTCTGAGGAAGAACCAGGATGTGGTCAGACGCAGAATAATGAAGAGGTGAGATGACAAACTCGCACCTTCTCAGCAGCAGCAGCCCGTCGGATTGCTGTTTCCTTCTTAATCCTATCAACTCGTTCTTGTTCATGGTTGACTTCTTTTTCGATTTTTGTTTTGTTGAGGCGATTGACGATTGGGTTTTCTCGCTTTTCGACGTGTACTGTGGGGAAAGGTTCGTCATCTGATTGAATCCGTGGAGGAAATGTATGGTAGCTAACCTCGTTTGACCTAAAAGGCGGGCTTGATTCCGTGAGATAAAAAATAACCGAGGTGGGGAAGGGGAGAACACGGTACCCGTTTATCGCTATGGAAAGAGACTTGTCCGACTGCCATGTCACCTGTTTTCTAGAAGAGTAGAGAAGATTCTTCAGGATCGGTTCCCGACGATTGGGTTTTGAAAAATCCGTCTCTTGACCTTGAGATTATCCGCGGGGGTGTAGATGATTGTTAGGTTATCCTTCTTGTTGCCTATCTTGCTACATGGTCAGAAATTCAGGGTTCAGTTGAGAGTAGGGGGAGGCGTCGCGTACCCTCTATCGAATTAGCCTTCACTAGTTGAGCACAGTCCGTTAATAAGGCTTCTGGAATTGCTTCCCAGGACATGTTTTCGGGCATCCGTAGGTAAACATGGGCAGAGGAGAGTTTGTCGACGTGGAACCAGACGTCTTGAGGCCAGGCGTATCTGATCAGTTCTTCATCTGAGAATTAAATTTGTCAGGTCGACCTGGCTGGTTGTAAGGATGAGAGATCGTACTTTCGACTTTATCTCTGCCCATATAGATGGTAGTTGGCGGAGTTGTAGCTTGGAGAGATGAGATTAGATAGAGCAAATCAGGTATAAATGGAGCATTTACCTGTAGATGTGAAGAACAAGACCATTTTCAGCGTTCAAGCTTGAGAGATCAGAGTCAAAGCGACGGTTACGATCAAAGGGCATCACATGTCGCGGTTACGCTGGCCGCGGCGTGACATTATAACGCCTGTCACACCTCTCTTCCTCTACCGATTAATTCTTCATTTTGCTGTATCTCTCTTTCTTTGATCTTCTTCCTCGGATACATACCTTACAGTGAGTAATCCGCTGTCCTATACCCCAGATAAATGATCTTCACCTCGCCTTTACAGAAAGCTCTTTTATTAGTCGAGATTTTTTGTTGAAGAAGATGTTGCCAAATCGATTGGGACTCGGTCTGCGTCCACCTTTGCCATCTTATGGCCAAGGACCCTCAATGTCGACTCTTGCACAGCAACAGGCAATGCACAATCAACATTTTGCTCCTCCAGCAGCTCAAAAAACAGTTCAACTTTTCGTCGGTTCAATATCAGGCGGTGTTACTGACTCGTTTTTAAACGATTTGTTATCCGTAAGTATCTTGAGCCTACCCGACAACCTGGATCTGACGGATCTTCCTTATCCTTGGTCACTCCCCTCTGTCACCACGCTCTGTAGGCCTGTGGCCCAATTAAATCCTTCAAACGCTTAATAACTCCAGCCAATAAACCCCAAGGTTTCGGTTTTGTAGAGTACGAAGATCCAGATAGTGCTTTACGTGCTATCGCACTCTTAAATGGAGTTGAATTACCAGCATTGGAAGATGGATGTGCGAATAAGAAACTCTTGGTGCGTCACCCTCACTACAAAAATCCTCCCTGTCTCTCTTCACACCTACGTCGGGGTCTCTTTTCCTTTTTTTTAGATCAAAGCAGATGAGAAGACCAAGACGCTTTTGGATGCTATTAATTCCCAGCGGATGGCTACTTCTGTACGTTATTCATTTATCTATTTTTCCCTTTCCACGCGGCGGATTTTGCTAATTCCACTTCTTAATTGCATCCGTAGACCGACGAAGAAAAAACGAAAGCAGCAAAACAAAAACTCCAAAAACTAGTAGAGGACATCAACAAACAATCCCTTGAAGCGACTAATAATGGTCTACTCGACAAGGAAAAATATGTTATCCCTCCTCACCTACACGACCTTCAAGAAGCTGACCTTCCCGAAACTCAACGCGGCCTCGTCATATCCGAAATTGCCATGTTCCGAGAACGAGCTGCCAAGAGGGAGAGGGAGAAGATGAGAGATGTGCAGGCGAATTTGTCTACTGTCACTGCTCCTTCTGGGCCGAAAGCGAGGGAGTGGGGGAAACCAAGACAAGCGTTCGTGGCTGGGTCTGGTCCTACGGCAGCGGCTTCGTCCGCAGCAACAGCTGGTCCGACATCTTCGGGGTCGAGTTCAGCGAAAGGGAAATATGGGTACAATGGATTTGTCAGAGAGGAGTCTGCATCTTCTGATCGAAAACCGAAGAGCGATGAAGAGTTGGAGAGGGAGAGGAAAGATGCCAGGGAGCGGGATGAGGAGGCTTCGTTCCAAGATGTATGCTAGTTCTTTCCTTCCGTTCCTCACATCTACTGACAATTGCTTCCCCCCTACAGCGAGAACGCCGTTACGAACCTAGAGAACGACAACGAATCGCTGCGTTGAGACGAGCGTTGGATCGGGATACTGCAGCTAAAGAAGCTGAAGAAAGAGATAGAGTTGAGATGCGTGAACGGTTAGATATTTGGGATGATGATGAGAGTGATGAGATGTATTATGTTGACCGGTGCGCCCTCCTTTCCTCTCACAAGTCTATCCACCCTGCGTTTTTTCTTGTTACAACTGGCCTTATTAAGAAAACTGACTGAACAACCTGACAGAGCCCGATGGCGACAACTCCGAGCGCGTAGATTAGAAGCAGAAGAAGCAGCCGATGCTAAATCCCGTAAATTCGAAGAACAAGAAGCTGAAAATCTCCGGCGGGAATCTGAAGATTTCCTAGCAAGACAAATGGACGAGATGAATGCTTTAGCTGAGGAACAACGCAAAGCCGGGCTGTTACTTGATGATGGGGCTCCTGTCAAACTTAACGTCTCTTTGTCTGCCCAACCGGCAAATCAAGGAGGGAATAAGGAAAAGTCGAGTGCGGCGCAGGTGTTTACGCAGGAAGAGGAGGAAGAGGATGCGATTAAGAAGAGGAAGACTCCGCTTGTTAAGTTGGACTTTAGTGTTGCTGAGACTGGGGAGAAGGCTAGGGAGAGGCTCGAGAGGATCAAAGAGTCCGTGCCGCAGGAGAAGGAGGCGTTGTTTAAGGCTAGGGTTAGGTGGGACGGGTTGTCGGATGTGAGATTCTTTCCTTTGGTTTTCTGTGGACGCGGCGTTGAAACTTTTTTTTTTTGCAGACGGTTATTGATAGGAAGTTTGAACCATTGGTTAAACGACTGATGGTTAAATATCTTGGTGAGATGGAAGAAGAGGATCTGATATTGTTTGTCTTGGAGCATCTCAAAGACCACAAGTCACCTCAGAAGTTGGTGGATGGCCTTGAACCTGTGCGTTTCTCTTTTTTTCTCCTCTGGTCTCGGTGTACGCTAATCTTTTCCTGTAGGTGCTCGAAGAAGAAGCTATCGAATTGACCAAAAGCGTGTGGCGACAAATTATCTTTGAGAGTATGGCGTATGGTGAAGGGCTTCTCACCGAGAAAATGTTAGTCGACTAGCCGTCCGAGGTCGCTCAGGGAGACGAAAGGGTGAGAGGTGGTGGCCTGGGGCAGGTGCGTAGTTGGTAGTTATCGACGTCTTTGGTGTGGTTCTGGCCTTTCACTACCCATCCTCGAGAAACGTTTATTTTAATTCGCATCGCGTCACGAATGACTTGGAGTGGCGTAATTTGTTGGGTATTGTAGGCTAGGGATGATTGGCATGGGAAAAAGGGACCCTTGTGGTGTTTTTTCTACGTGACGTGAGTTCACCCTTTGATCCAAACTTTTTTTTTTACATGAGATGTAGTAATTATTGCTTTTTTCCCCTTTCATTTGTCTGCGAGAGTTTGTGGAAGAAGACCAAGATGGGCCTAAAACGTTCGAAGGTGGACGTTTGGAATTTCTAGGCGCGACTATCGTTGAGTCTTGTTTTATCTTTCTCGCTGGACTTGGTGGGACGGTTTTTTTTTGTTACTTTTCCCTAAAAACCTTCCCGCTGCTGTTTTTCTTGGCCTACGTATTACGAATTAATCAGTGATGGGAGAGCTACCCATTCAAACAGCAACAGCAAAATATACTCAGTTTCCTGCCATGGCGGATCATGATGACTGGGGACACGGATCTCTGTATTTTTGCCCAGGCTCTTGCGCGTTATATCTCCGCGTACTTGCCAAGTTTACAACCCTTGACGCAATCTGATTTTCTCGAGATGAAACTACTGATGTTTCTCAGGTAAGGCCTTCTCATTCCTGATTATTGTATATATTACGAGCTCGGTTAGAGTCCTAAAAGCTTTGGCAAAACGAATTTCCGTAAATTGCGGGGGTCGGGAAACAGAGCGGGGCCTCGAATCGATATTCTGATGCGAAAGTTACAGCCGGTCATATGATCTCCATGGTCCCGAAACCCGCGTGAGTGTAAGTAGGTAAAAGGGGGGGAGTCAACAAGCCGCAAAGCTATAAAGAGACTGAGCGCGATGATCGTCTCTCCGAGTCGCGCTCCCCTACCCCCCTCCAACCCCACATCTACCGACAGGAGGTGGCCTTCCCCTCGAGAACGCCGCAGATGTTGACAGTGATCGCTACGACAGCATGGTTATTGAACGCGGTTTACGCGCAGTCGAGCAGTTCTGCAGCGAGCGGTTCAGCCAGTCAAACCCAAACGACAGTGGGAGGAACTAGTAGCGCTTCCATTTCTCAAATCACGGTGTCGACAGTTGTGGCTAGCGCTTCAGCAGCGTCTACTGCGACATTGCCTTCTCAAGTTCCGTTACCTCCTCCTCAACCGTGGTGCCCGGGAGAAATCTTTTGTCCTGGTAGAGTAAGTTCCGTTTCTTACGGGTTCTTGCTTAAACGGTAACTTTCTAAAAAAAAAAAAACAGCTTCTGCAAGAAGTCAATCTCGCGAATTTGTATGTGGACCCAAAGACTTTTGTGGACAAGGTGAGTTGTCAGTTGTACTTTAGGATTTCCCACTGAAAGACGCTTTTTTGTGAAGCCCACTGTGGGAACAGAACGGCAAGTTTTGGACGCTTTGAACGCGCTCGGTCAAAACCCGACTGTTGGACAGTACCAGAATTTCGTTAATACCAACTTTAAAGGAGAAGGTCTCGAACTTGAAGCCGTAGTTTTATCGGATTTCGAAACGGATCCACCCTTCCTCAATAACGTTACCGACCCCGTTGTGAAAGCCTTTTCGAAAACGGTTCACGGTTTCTGGAATGATTTGATACGAACAACCAACCGCTCGACGTTGTGTGATGGGACGACCTGTGAGAGCACTTTGATTCCGCTTAATCATACGTTTGTTGTTCCAGGTAAGTTTCCGGCTCTCTTTCCTCAAAATCGGATTGTAATTTTCGTTCAGGTGGTCGGTTCAGGGAGCAGTATTACTGGGACAGTTTCTGGATCGTCGAGGGTCTTTTGGAATCGCGGCTCTTCAGCATCGTCAACGACACTCTTCAGAATTTTATGGATGAACTCGATACAATTGGGTTTATTCCCAATGGTGGAAGGAAATATTGTGTGTTAATACCTGATTGTTAGTTCTTGGCAACGGTCTGACCTGCTATCTTCCCAGACTTGGACCGATCTCAACCTCCGCTCTTCACCCAGGTAAGCCTAGTAAATTTTGTACAGACCGTGTACGATGACTGAACAGTGGACACTTTAGATGCTTTCACGATATGTTACCGTTACCAACGATCGTAATATACTGACAAGAGCATTGCCCCTTGCTGAGGTGAACTCGTCTGCACCACTTTTTTTATCTACATCCCTAGTTCTGAATTGCTACCTATTCGTGTAGAAAGAATTCCAGTGGTGGCAGACAAACCGTACTTTGAACGTAACGAGTCCTTTCACGAACCGATCTCACGCTATGACTCGCTATGCCGTTGTCAACAGCGCACCCCGCCCAGAGTCTTATCTTACTGGTGAGTATTCACCTATCTTCTCATGATGGTTCAAATTAACCTCGTTAATCCTTCTTTTAGATTATTTAACTGTTAATGGCCCTGGCAAATCTCTGAATGAAACCCAACGAGCCGATGTTTACGCCGAACTTGCTTCTGGAGCAGAATCTGGTTAGCAAATACACCACCCTCCCTCCCCGTCTTGAGCTTGTGGTCATTGACTTTTGTTCTGCTAGGTTGGGACTACAGCTCCCGATGGCTCACGAACATTACTCTGCATACCGCAGACTTGACGACCCTGAACCTTCGTAGTATTATCCCTGTGGATCTAAACAGTATTCTCTGTACGTCCCGACTGTTCTGATTTCGAGCTGTGCCTGTATTGATGGAGTGCTCAGATAACAACCATATCCTCCTCGCTAACCTATACGGATCCTCGGACTCTGCTGCAGCAGACAGACATCGTACAGCAGCCGCGAGTCTGAGGGAGGGTATTCTAGACTTGTTTTGGGACTCGAACAAGGTAATTTTCCCTCCCCTTCCCATTCTCACCCTCCAAGTATTCACGATAGAAAAATGACAGACGGCGTTCTACGATTTCAACCTTAAAACCAACTCCAGGAATAGCGTATTTACCACCGCTACGTTCTATCCTTTCTGGAGTGGAATCATACCCGATGATGTATTGGCAAGTCAAGAGAAGGCTTTTGCCGCTTTCTCCTCTATCAATCTTGTTATGAACCGCTATAACGGGACGTATCCTACCACCTTTGTTGATACTGGGTTGCAGTGGTGGGTTTTACCTCGTCTCCGGACCTAAGGTCGAGCAATCTAACTTGTTTGGGATCACTAGGGACGCTCCTAATACCTGGCCTCCACACCAATATATCGCGCTTCAAGCTCTTCGTGCTCTCCCTTCGAACATCACAAGCAACGCCCTACCGAACCCCGCTGGTCAATCGAGTTTTAATCTCGTTCCCGCTGGACAGTTGGGTCTTGACGAATCTCAGCTCCCTGGTCAACCGATAACGACGAATGCGAACGCGACAGCGACTGGTACTGGAACGGATATCAATAGGCTTAATGGGACTGTGTTTAATGGTGGGAACGCTACGCAAGGTGAAGGTTGGGGTCAACAGTTGCAGAGGGAGTTGGCGAATCGGTATATCGCGAGTGCTTTGTGCAGTTGGTGCGTTTTTTGTTCCCCTCCCCTTTCCTTCGGTTCATGTCGGGGTTCATTGGCTTAGACGTTCTTGCTTCTTTTTTTTTTCGATAGGCACGCAACGGGTGGAGAGATACCTGGCGTTCTACCGAGGTTATCAGATGCTGAATTGAACGTTACACAGAGTGTCAACCAAAGGGGCAATGTCAGTTTCTCCCTTCTCCCCCTCTTGTTTTTTCAAAACATAAACTCGCGAGGAACTCACCGTGAATTATAATCCTTTTACTTAGATGTTTGAAAAATTCTCCAACCTCGATATTGACTCTGCAGGTCGTGGTGGTGAATATACTGTTCAGGTAAGATTGCCTTTCCGTTCTATGTCGGGCTAAAAACTGAGAACACTTTTGAAATTGAATAGGCTGGTTTCGGATGGACAAACGGAGTTGTGCTTTGGGTGTCGAGCGTTTACGGAAACGTTTTGGTTCAGCCACAATGTCCTGACTTGTTACACTCCGCTTCTGCTGGTGGTGGTGGCGGTAACGGGAATGGGACTACTGGCTCTGGTGGTTCAGGCAACGGTGCTGTCGGTGTCGGTGTCAAGAGTTCGATGTCGCTCATGATCATGATTGGGATGATGACTCTGGTGGCGACGATTGCTATTTAAGACGATTTTTTAGGACATGGAATTTCCGAACTGTTATTTAAACGAGTTCCAAAATACTGCGTGTATTTCAAAAGAAGAAGAAAAAGAGAAAGTCTTCCAGGACAGTGGTTGCAATTGCTTGTATTGTTTGTTTGTTAGTGTCGTATATAACGATTCAAATTTCCAGTGGATTTCGTCTATAAGATAGCCGTTGGCATAGTTAGTTCGACTGTCAGCGTAAAAAAAGGACTGAAAGACGTGCCTGTTGTGTACCAGACAATGATCAGGCACGTTTCAGCCTAGGGTTGGTTTGGTCGGCGTAGGCGCTGCCCATCCGTGTTGTTGAGATTTCTGAGAAAAGTCTTGGATGCTAGTCGGAACCTTGACGGCACCGCTATCTGACTTTGAGCCTGCAGTGTCTGAACGTGTTTGCGAGGTCAGGTTTATTGATCGACGCCGCTGGAGGAGTGGGACGTACCGTTTTGCGTGACCGACTTGGACTCCGTCGCTGGGGCAGAGCCTTTGGGGATTAAAGAGGTGGTCGACTCGGTTTTTTTCTCGGACATTTGCTACTACGAGGATTTCTTGAAGCTGCCGTAGGTTCAGATGAGCTGGATGGTGCTGTGAGGTAGTTATGGCGCCTCCATTCTGTATGTTTTTATACCCGTCGAATTCCCTCCACTTCTCACCAACTTGTTTGACACTAGACTGCACAGAGAAGAGCGCGGAATTGAGGGACGCGTGTACTTTTTCTTTTTTGACTCGATACAATGGTTCGACCAAGTTGAAAGACGCGTCATCCCGCAAAAACAAAATGTAAAAAGACGGTACTAGACTACTAGTACTGCACTGGCACTAAGACCCACTCGCAGCCGCAAAAACCTGCGCCTCCGAAGGGTTTCAACAACGCTTCGAGCAGCAGCTTGAACTTATAACTTCGCAACCGGAGTCTATAGACCGTAGTGCTGAGCGGGCTCGGGCTCAAGCGCTCAAGCGATAGGCCGGCCCAAGCCGAGCCCTGGGCTACACAAGCCCGAGGCGGGATGAGTCAATGGTCGTCATAAGTCTTGTTTCGCACCACCCGTTTCGAAGCTTCAGCGAAATGAAAGTTGAAAGATCCATATTCCATCAAATGAACGGTCCCGAGAGAAGCTGGAAGAGGCGCTCAGCGCTCAAGTGCTCAAATTTAGTGCCCTACCTCAGATTTTGAGGGCGGTTGCAAATGACTCGGGAGGCCTGGACCCCTTCTCTGAACCGAACCGTATGTGAAAGGCCAGTGTCTGACTCTGGTGAGGTATGTTTAACGATTACAAGATCCATGAGTCGGCTCGCCGAACAGATGCGAAAGTTGGAGGAGCGAGTCAGGCCTCCTTTGAAATGCATCTTCCACCGCTACCCCTTGAGCTTGAGGTGAGAAGCTGATTATTGACCGGTCGTTCGAGCTTGTGCGCTCAAAAATAGGGATAAGCATTCGCGTTCGTCATACTCGCACAACGGGTTCTTAATAGGTATAAAGACACGCCTTTCGACTTTACACTTCTCAAACAACAACCTAAAGTTATCCATCCCTCTCAGTAAATACCCTGCACAATGAACAAAAAACAAAACGTCAAAACTCACCGGCCATCCGCTGGAGAAATCCAGTTTGTTGATACCAAGCTAGAGATAGCAACGGCCAATGAGAATCCCGAGGCACACAAGAATACACATTCACGTACGAAACTTCCTGCTGAAGTGTAGTAGTCTAGAAGTGGATGTGATTAAGTATAGGGTCTTCATGAGGGAAAATGGAAATCATTTACGATAAACGAGGATAGGACCGTCAACATCATCAAGGAGATCCTGACCGCCAGGCCCGACGATCTAAAATGGAAAGAAACGAGAATAAATAAATTAATTACTGTCCATGTTCCCGGTAAACACCCTGGTACTCACACTACCGTGGGTACCGAGGACCAAAGTTCCGCCTCCCGCGGTTAACGCAACACCGGACTGGTCGACGAAGCCGCCGTTAGGGCTAATATGTAATAAGATCGTTCGTCAGGTTTTTTGAAAGTCACCATCGATTCAGGAAAACGGAAAAAAATGCTTACTTGCTAGACCTTCCGACTCGAATGTTATATGTACTGGACGTTCCTTGGCAGCACTTGTCCCAAGACGAGAAGAGGTAGTAAAAGTTTCCATTCTTGAAGACAACGCTGGCTTCGATTGCTCCTCCATTGGCTGTACGCTCAGCCAAAGCAGTGATTCCGCTGGCGATCATGCCGGTATTTGGGTCGAGTCTGGATTAGTAGGAATGTCAGATTGTGAGCCCGTGGAGACCGTGAAAGCCACGCGTACTGGAAACTCTTAATCCCTGTCCAGAAGCTTCCCAAGGAGAGATACCAGGTGTTACCAACTATAGTACAGGCGTTTCAATCAAGAGCGAGGATGAAAGTTTTGCAGAAGCCGACAAATAACCGACAAGTAAGTTGGGATCAATGGCCTGAGTGTACCAAACCGTCAGAAGGCTTTCGATCCAGTAGTGGCATTGAGAGGGCGTACATTGTAATCGTTTGCGGAAGAGGTCGAGGTTACGAGTCCCTTGTCCGTGAAACTACCTGTGAGATTGCCAGTGGTCAATCAACTACTTTGGGGAGGAGTAGGTTGATTCCTACCAGGTCCACCGGTCGTAGATGTCGCATAGAAGATACCAGACTACGGATGTTGGTCAAACAGTGCTCGAGAACGTGTAACGGACAGAATACAAACATTCTGAGACCCGAAGGTGGATGCAGCATAAAACAGCTATTCGACAAGCAGTAGTAAGTCGCCGTCAATGTCGTGTCTGTTGGCAATCCTTACATGGAAAGTTCCTCCAGAATAGTAGCAATCTGGTGCCCACAAGTCACTATATAGACGAAATAAGCAGGAGAACGGGCTCCGGTAGAACTCGCAATCACCCGTTAGTTGTGCCAGTGAACTTGTTGGTCCCTGAGGGAGCACCATTTGGCCACACTTCTCCTTCGAGTTTGAATGCGGTTCGATCTGTCGAAGACCTGATAGGAATTCCTTGGCCAGTAGCTTTACCAGAACGCGTCATTCCAAGTTCACAGGAAAAGTAAAAAAATACCCACAGTATACCCAGTATTTCCCATTCGAGTCCTTGCACATCGTGGGGTCGTGAACCGCAGTGTCTCCCGTGACTGTTCCGGGACCTACTTGGGCACGAACAACTGCAACGAGAGAGAGAGCTAAGAGAAGTCGCATTGTGCAGGGAAATTCGAGTTTTCTAGTGCCATGATTTTTCCGCCGCAGTTTTTATAGAGGACAAGGAGATAGTACCGTGATCTTGACCTCGCCATATGTAAATACGGTCTTGTGGTGTTGTGCTTAGATTAGACCAGTGTAGTCGTTTAAATATAGGACGGTTGATCTTAAATGTTCATCGAATTTAAGCTTGAACGTTTGAACAATGAAGGAGTGAGTCGTCCCCTAGTCCGCCCATTTCTTGTCGCAATTTGGCCAAAATGTTGCTACTTGGAGTAATCATTTGCTCATCTCCGTTCCGCCTCTTCATACATTCATATTGAGCCGATAGCAGCTTCGTTTAACGATTGGAAGAGCTACTCGGCTCACACGGTCCGGAGGGGTTCAGTACTAATACCCCTGCACAGTTTCCGGGCGTCGCAAATGACATATCATAGTCCTGTGCGTTTAAACCAATTATGAGCATTCGCATCCGCCATATTTGTACAAATACTCTTATGGGGTATAGAAATACGCCTTCCGATATTATACTTCTCAAGCAACGACCTAAAATGTTGTTCATTTCTCTCATTAAAAAGTCTGAACCAAATGTAAAGGACGTCACACTCACAGGCCATCCACTGGAGAAGTCCAGTCTGTTGATACCAAGCTAAGGATAGCAATAACCAATGAGAATCCGAGGCACATAAGAAAAACGCATGTTGACATACGAAGCTTCCCGATGAAGTGTAGTAGTCTAGACGTGAATGTAATTCAGTATAAAGTAACGGCGAGGGAAAAAGAATCTACCTACGGTAAACGAGGATAGGACCGTCACCATCGTCCAAGAGGTCCTGACCACCCGGCCCGACAATCTAAATTGAAGGTACGCGATTAAGTGACTGTTTCAAGTTCCCAATAAACGCTCTGTACTCACGCTATCGTGGGTACCGAGTACCAAAGTGCCGCCTCCTGCAGTCAAGGCGACACCGGACTTGTCGACGAAGCCACCGTTAGGGCTAATGGTAAGATTATTCGTCAGGCTTCGTAAAATAAACCATCGATTTGGGATACTCACCTGCTAGACCTTCCGACTCGAATGTTGTACGTGCTGGAAGTTCCAGAACAGCACTTGTCCCAAGACGTGAAGAGGTAGTAAAAGTTGCCGTTCTTGAAGACACTGCTGGCTTCGATTGCTCCTCCACCTGCGGTACGCTGAGCCAAAGAGGTGATGCTGCCCGTAGTCTTGCCGGTATTTGGGTCGAGTCTAAATCGAAAATGTCAAGGCAATCCTTGCAAATGATTGTGAAGGCCACGCGTACGTGAAACTCTTGATCCCAGTCCAGAAGCTTCCCAGAGAGAGATACCATGTATTGCCAACTACAGTAAAATCGTCTCAACCAAGGGCAAGGATGAGTAAACCGAAAGCCGAAGACTAACCGACAAGCAAGTTAGGATCGATGGCCTATGTGTTGAGTGTCAAAAAAACTTTCGTCTAGCAAAGGAGTTGTAGAGCATACATTGTAGTTGTTGGAGGAAGAGGTGGAGGTTACGAGCCCCCTGTCCGTGAAACTACCTGTGATATTGGGTCGGCCAACCTAATTTGGAGAGGAAGAATTTGGATGATTACCAGGTCCACCAGTCGTAGACGTAGCGTAGAAGATACCAGACTGTCGATATCAATTAAAAAAGAGCTCGAGGGTGGGTCAAAGAACAGGTACAAACGTTCTGGGAGCCAAAGGTGGATGCAGAGTAAAACAACTGTTCGACGAATAGTGAGTCACTGTGAATATTGTTTAGTCTATTGGTAGTTCTTACATGGAAGGTCCCTCCGGAGTAGTAGCAGTCTGGCGCCCACAGGTCGCTGCAACGTCTAAGTAAGCAGGGAAGGGCAAACAGGGTCTGGTAGAACTTGCAATCACCCGTCGGCTTTGCCAGTGAACTTGTCGGTCCCTGAGGGAGCACCATTTACCCACACTTTTCCTTCGAGCTTGAATGCGGTTCGATCTGTCGAAGACCTGATAGGAATTCCTTGGCCAGTAGCTGTACCAGAACGCGTCATTGCAAGTTCATAGAAAAAAGTAATATTACCCACAGTATACCCAGTATTTCCCGTTCGAGTCCTTGCACATTGTGGGGTCGTGAACTGCAGTGTCTCCCGTGACTCTTCCGGGGCCTACTTGAGCGCCGACAGTTGCAGCGAGAACGAGAACCCCAGTCGCTGAGAGAAGACGCATCATGCAGGAGGTTTCAGAGTTTCGTGTGCGATGGTTTCTCCGACGAAGCCTTTATAGAGGCTAGGGAGAGGTACCGGGAGGTACCCAGATTTTGGTTCCGCCATATGAAATTGTGGTCGTATGGTGACATGTGGTCTGTTTCAGCTCGGAAAATCATTCAGCTCGGAGAGTGAAAGTTTACAGTAGAGGTTGGATTGAGGCATTCATTTAACTGTAGGCTCAAAATTCGATATTCTGAAAGAATCGTTGAATATTACAGGAGGTGAGATGGAAGGAAGAAAGCGTGAACAATATCGGGATCGACCCTCGTCCGCTCACTTTTTGCCGAATTTTGTCACAAATGGGCCAAAATATTGGTAAAATTCGGAAACACGCGGACCCATACTGTCTCGCCGGTCCGATCAAATATGGTGCTGTAACTCTGACCTTCACATCGTCGCAGTAAAACCATGTCAGGTGTGAAGACTGGAACAGAAAAAGACAAGGTACTACCTGCATCCGCTCAGAGATCCTGGTTTTAATCCGTTTTATTCAGGGAAATGCTGCCTTCAAAGCCGGGGATTATGCGACGGCAGTTGGCCATTACAGTGCTGCGATCCTGAACGATAGAAAGGACTTCACTCTACCTCTGAATCGGGCTGCTGCGTATCTGAAGCTAGGCAAGTACGTTCTACTCAAATGTGGGCCTTTGAACAGGATTTCAACCTTGCGATTGGGACAGGAACGAGGATGCATCAAGAGATTGCTCGACCGTCCTATCATTGAATCCATCGAATGTTAAAGCTTTGTTTCGGAGAGGCCAGGCGAGGGTAGGGCTACAGATGCTTACGGATGCACAGAACGGTGCGCAAACTAGCTTCTTGGGCGTTTTTTTCTCCTCCGCTCAAAGCATGTTCTCCACCCATATGATAGATTTTGACGCTGCATTGAGAATCGAACCCAACAATCAGGCGGTCAAAGATGAACTGGAAAAACTGCGAAATTTATCAAAGGATAAAACCCTTGTCCGTGTTGTCGCCCGCATTTTCTCCGCGAATCAGCCATCTTACGGACCGTCGACCATTCATACAGGTCAAAGGGAAAAGTGCACCTTCAAAAGTGCTGGAAACTCCCACTGGCGTCAGAAGACGTGTTCCAATCACCATAATTGAGCAAGGCTCGCCAAGTAACTCGTCACAAGTGTCTGAGCCTCCAAAGCCGGAATCCGTCGTGGTGTCAGATGCCCCAGAACCTCCACCTGGGCCTTCGTCATCTTCAGCAGTACCAAAGACATTTCAGGATGCCAAGCGAGTGCGTGATGAGGCGAAACAACTGCCGGCAAGGGTCGGTGGTGGTATTTTCCGTGCCTCGGGCAAAAACACGATTTTCACCCCAAGAAGTGAGCCAACACCTGGGCAAAGTTCAACTTCGACTTCAGCTTTAGTTCCAGCTGCAGTCACTACCCCACACTCAACAAGTACGCCTCCCACATCCCACTCAACCATCAACGAAAAATCGGTCGCGACGTTATTCGACTTCAATAAAGCGTGGCTTTCATTGATTAGCTCGACTGATCGCTTTCAGTTGATCAACGTGAGTGCTTCGTTTCACCCCGTACGTATTGCTTCGACTCAACATATCATCTAGCGCATGTCACCGTCGGGTTATCCATCTTTTTTCAAAACATCGTTGGAACCCCTGCTCCTGGTATCAATTATGCAGACCTACCTTGACGTCATCGACGCAGATCCGAACGCCGTCGCAAGGGTAAAGGAAAGTATGGAGGGGTTTTTGCATGTTCCCCGTATATCAACGATTGCCCTTTTCTTGAGTCGGAAAGAGAAGGAAGTCGTTCTCCAGGTATTGAAGAAACTGAGTGATGAAACGTTGTCGAACCGGTGGAGGGGTTTATTGAAGTGTTAGGTAGGCCTTATTTGGACGATAAGGTACCGAAACGCTGACCTTGTGACATGTAACATCTACCACCTCAAGTACAGGTTAACATCTCTACAGGCCGTTTGGACTAGATTTAGTAACTGTACTTCTTCGCTCTGAGCATATTACCGTTGCGTAAATCGTTGATGCCCTGTCCTGCCTAGAGCATCAACGAACCGTTGATATTACACCGCGTTATGATCCTCAAAAACCCTTCACATCATTCAAAGCCAAAGCAGAGAGGATAGAAACTCAGATCTCACGCTGTCGACGTTTGATTCGACTTGGTTGTTATGACCAAAACAGCTCAGGCTGTGTCCCTTTCACCGCCATCGCTATCATGTCAACGACTCCGGCAAATCTCTCTACAATCTCAATTACACAACGATGAATACTTATGCCTTGAGCGTGGTAGATGCACTCTTATTGCAAGAAGAATATCATCCTTACTAGTAGTGCCGAAACCGCCGCCAAATGGGCTTCAAAACTCTACGAAGCTCGCTGAAGGGTATGACAGGATCTTTCAGATGTTTCTGTCCTCTTGATAGGATCCCGTTTATCCGGCCAGCTCGAAATCAGCGCTGAAATATTCGGGCCACGCATGCGACAGGGGGGAAGAAATTGAATGGAAACGTTTTCTGTTGGGGTTGGGAATGCCGGGGTGGGCTAGGGCCAGCATCAACGTATCCTAGGATACGTTGCTCACTGCCCGCTCGATGGCCAGGATCTCCGAGTATGTATATAAATAACAGGTGAGATTATCACAGCTCGTGTAATTGATTGTGACAAACACTCAATTAAGTATTCAGTTATCTCCCGAAGCCCTATTCAGCAGATTCTCATGTATCCCGACTACCGTTGCCACTCATATGCCTCTTGATGAAGTTTCAATCAATTTTGCGCGCTCCTTGTATTCAGATTCCGGGTATAAAACAATCCAAAGTGACGAATGTTCTGTTTCTTCAGACTGGGTCTCCCTTCATCTCTCGTTTCTCGACTGCTGCTTCTTTCCGCCGGGTTCTGAGAACCTGTTGTACACTCCTTTTTTATTTTCATCATGCTGTTCTCACGTTATCTACGCTTTCTCGTTCTGCTCATCGTCATCCTATGTTTGATTGAGACGACAATTTCTGCGCCTGCTGCTAAGGTGATTATTTACCGTGACTCTGACTTGACATCCACAAGCTGATATTTTCTCGCACAGAAACCTAAAGCACCAAAGAAGCCAACGACTAAGGCACCTGCGAAAGTACCGGCCAAAGCACCTGCCAAAGCACCGCCTAAAGCACCTGTGAAAGCACCACCTAAGCCTCCTGCGAAAGCAACGACTAAGGCGGCTGCAAAAGCTAAAACAACCAAGGCGGCTGCGAAAGCTACGACGACCAAAGCAGCTGCGAAAGCTACGAAAACCAAGGCAGCTGCAAAAGCTACCACGACTAAGGCGGCTGCGAAAGCACCGACAACTAAGGCGGCCAGTGCAAAAGCACCCTCAAAGGCAACGACCAAGGCGGCCAGTGCGAAAGCGGTAACGACTAAGGCAGCTGCAAAGGTATCAACTAAGGCGCCCGCGAAAGCATCGACAACGAAGGTACCTGCAAAAGTATCAACCAAGGCATCTGCCAGTGCGAAGCCACCACCACCCACAAAGTCAGCAGCGTCACCACCTTGTAAAAGAACCGGCGAGGCTGGACAATCTTGCCCTGTGAACCCCCCACCAGCAGCGGATGATGTTTGCTCAAAAAAGACCTCATGTACCGGGTGTGGTAAGTCTAGCGCCAGCACAGAATTCACGCGTCGCGACTGAATGTTCCGTTTTTTGTTTTGTTTTATTTTTCAAGTTGGGGAGAAGAAAAAGAAATGTGCCTTCGACTTTGATAAGGGGGTGTGCATTGATGCCACTCAGGCACCCAATTCTCCTTTGATTGCGAAGCAGAAGAACCAGTGCACCACTTTGCAAAATCAAAAGAACGCGGTACGTCACCTTTTTGGGTATTTCCGTCGGGATATGACATGGGTCTGACTGAAATGTTTTCTTCCTCGTTCAGGCGGACAAGGCGGCAGCCGATAAAGCAGCAGCTGATGCGGCTGCAGATGAAGCTTTCACTAAGGCTGCACAATCGGCATTTGGAAAGCTCCAGAACCACGTCTTTGGAAAGACACCGGGACAATCACCTACTAGTGGGAGACACGTAGCATCGGCATTGGCGAATGAACAAGTAATCAAAGATAACTATACGAGAAGCTCGAATGCCAACACTGGTCTTTCCCAGTTCACAAAGAACTCTGTGAGTGTTTTTCTACTCCCCCGCCTTTTTCTTCTTTTCTTTCGGCACTGCGAAATCACCCCAAACTCACTAATGTTTGAAACTTTACCCTAGGGAGCGGATGCGGCACTCCCCGCGAAGAAGACAACATGGGATGATGACACGGGGAAGTACAGCCAATCGGAAGTAAAATCGATGTGTCAACAGGCGATTAAGCTTGTTATGAAGCACCAGAACTCGGCGAAACTTGTAAGAGCAGGGCCACCCATTAGTGTCTCTGTTCCTTCTCCTCGTGGTATGAACCTCTGTATCACTGTTCAAGGTGATACTAGTGTGTTCCCCAAGAATACGGGAGCGACTACCAAAGCTACCGGTGAGCTTTGTTGATGTAGTACTTGCTTTTTTGTGGTCTGCAGCATGTAGTTGTACAAGTAGATAGGTTGGAAGGAATGACCACTCTCACGGTGCATAAGGATTTCGAGTGAGCCTCCCTGGGACGCTCAATGTCAATATCCCGATAAGCCGGGTAGGGCGTGGTGGAACCGCTTGTCTGCAGGACGTCTAAAGAGATATTTAACATTACAGGAGAGTATGAGACTCGGAATGTCTTCTCCAAGCCTTCAATGCGACTGACTTATATGACATCCGTCAAAACATGGTGGCTCGGTGAGAGTTTGGTTAGTCAATTTATGTCCGGTCGCTTAGTTGCCGGCCGGCATTTATGAATGCTACACACGTGAATGTGACATGACGCGCCAGGCGCCTATACGCGCTTTTCTTTCTTCTCCGATGACTTTGAGTTTCCAATCTTTTTCCCTCGTTCGTACTGAAATGCTGCGGTTTGGACTGCGCAGGAGGTCTCCAAACTTCTATTCGAGCGCATGACCCCGGGCCTTGCCATTATCCGACCTATAGCGCTAGCGTACAGAAGCTAGTGAGTATGAACTTGCCCGCGCAGCACCAACCGTACCGGTTTCGTGGAGAAACTTTGACGCTTACTTCGCTAGAGGAGGCTTTTTCTCGGATTCAATTTCTCTCGTCAATTCGCCGCAGTACTTCGGACAGTTCAATTCTTCTCAAGTGTCGTCTTTTCTGACGTCCAGTTCCAACTACAGCGAATTGTGGTACAGGGAATGGGGAAGGAAGCGCAGTTCCTCCATCTGATGACAAAGTAAATTTTGTATTAGCAATATACTTCAAAGGAGCCGAATTGAAGCTTGAATACCTCTCGGTGCAAAATAGCTACTCCCTACAGAAGACCCACAATGATCTACAACTTCAAATACCGATCTTAGGATATACGGTATTCACGAAGCTATGCTGTCCGACTACTGCAATGAATCTCACGTATATACATCAATATGCGAACTTTGGAGCGTCAAAACTGCGGAGGAATCAAGTCCTGACATCTCTTTTGTCTATTCTCCGCCGTCGTCCGAGTCGTGTGTTGTACTTGATAGGAATCTTTTTGAGGCGCTAATGGAACTTTGTTAGTGGCTAGTATTTGCGATACTATGGTCATAGGGTATCCCACTGACGGGCTCCTTTTGTCAGGAATTCATCATGTCGTGCTGCGTACCCTCTACCCAGGCGGAAGAGGAACTCAATCGCGAAACCGGGAAGCCTCCGTGCCCTCCGGTCCCGAAAAATCATTGGACGTCTATTTTTCGAGTCAAAAAACCCTTTGCCACAAACTACACCTAATGTCTAACTCAGTTGGTTTAAAAGCTGGAGAAAAAATGGACTACACCTCAGAGGAGCTCCTCTTTATTGACTCGGTCCTCTTTCCTTGCGCATCAACGCACTAGTACTACACCATGTCGAAGAAAACCGACTCCACTACGTCTCTTATCTCCAAAGACTCCAAAGATTCGTCGTTGACGTCTCCGAAGTCGGATGGTACGTATCCGTCTATCGTCGTCTATACGTCCCACTAATTCCCCTCCCCTAGGTATAAATACTTCGGGGAAGACGGCCTCCCCCAACGCCTCGACTTCGACTACCACTGCCAATGTTCCGACAAGCTTCTCTGACTTTGCTCAGAAGTCCAAAGACAACGGGTGGGCCGCTCCTACGCCTACGAAACCGTCTCTTGGCTAAACGACTAGTCGATGGTTAGTCTTGTTAGTTATCTCTGCGAAGGAGAAGCTCATGATGTGACCGCAATTCCAGTTTTCGAGTGCTTCCCGTACGATTCACCAACGTCTCCCGGTTCGAGTCTTACAGGCAGCCGACTTTTTAGCTTTTTCCCTTCACCGTTCAAATAATTTTTGTATCCATTCTTTCCAGGTTGCTCGCTGTTTTTTTTTTCAGTGCTATGACCTTATGTTGAATTGAAAGTAGCTTTAGTGGAGGGTTTTGTTTGTTTTTCCCGATTGGTCGTAACCCTTGCAACCCCAACCCATACATAACTTTGTGTTCGCCTGGATTCAGAAGACTATCGCGTGTGCCCTTTACCCTACCAGTGCTAGTGAACTAGTGAACACCGGCCGGAAAGTATGAAACTCCACGTGTCCCCGCGTGGGTTACACAATCAATGTAATTCGACAAAAACATTGCGCCGTCCGAATACTGCAAAACGAAGAATCATACGGCATCCCATTTCAATCATGTCCGTCTGTTGTGTTAGTTAATACTCATTATAGTCTGTTGGATCAATTGTTCCATTAGGGCCCCTCCGATTTCCGTTCGAAAGCACCCTTTACGCGTTTGGTTTTATTCCTATCATCCTAGTTGGTTGTACAATGAAAGGACCTTCAATACATGAGTACTCACAGCGACGAGAAAGGGGTATAAAGCTGCCCAAATGTAAATACCACGAAAAAAGGAACGGGCTAGGTAGAGATGGCGTGAAGTGAAAAAGAGGGTGATACAAACAACCACGAATCAAAGGACCGTAAGGGATCACTGTCCCCATGATACGTAGAGAATGGCGTGAAATGAAACGAGGGATAAAAAAAAACAACGTCAATCAAAGGACGGTGAGATCACCATGTATCGTTCGGGTTTTACACTGGATGTACCAGAGTAACCTGCGTAACCGCATTCATAGCATCCTTCCTATACGTGTCTTGCGTAATCCTAGTCGGGAATATGAGATCGTCCACGAAGGTCATAAGGGATGGAGACCCCGTAGTGTACTCTGGCCATGAAGGACTGCCAGAACCGTTAGGATCAAGGTTTGTAGCGAAACGGATGAGGTAGTCTGCAAGCTCTCCTCCTCCGTATACGTTGAGGATGTCGGTTCCGTGCGCCTACAGATAAAACAATCACAATCCACGTACAGTAGGAAAAAAGATTGAAAAAACTCACAGAACCCAAAATTGGTAAAACTTTGCCTCGTTTGCTCACTGTAAGTTATACTGAAATTTAGTTCCGGTTGTTCCACAAAACAATACTCGGACTCACAGAAAGACCATATTTTCTGTTTCCCACTAAGATTCTGCAAGAAGAACCTTCTTGGTGCTTGGAAAACCGCGTCGCCCTGGAAAGACGCGAAACGCTTGAATTGGGGGCTTATAGCATTAAAAATACCTGTATCAAAAGGCGAGCCCTGCATAATATCCTGTGGGTAGGCCTGCAACAGTGTATCCAACTCCGTATCCGTGATAGTCGAAAGGAATTGGGTCTTGATGTATGTTCGAATTTGGCTCTCAGTCCTATTAACCAAAGTCGCTTTCAGAACATCAACCCGATCGGAGAAAGACCGAATGACGTACGTCACGTTAAGAGTCGAAAGGGAGAACAGCGTTCCCTCGTCATCGCAATCGCCTGTTTTTTAAAAGAAATCCGTGGTCAAGCGATCAGGAACCACACCGCATAGAATGCGAGGACTCACCGCTCACAATGGGAACTTTCGCAACTTTCCCTTGTTGAACCAGTTTTTGCGGGTTGTCAGAAAGGAAAGTGCCGTCCGCTCGCGGTAACCATGCTAGATTCAAGGACTAGATCGTGGACAGACGGTCAGACTCAACACGCAAACGGAAATTTCGGAAAAAGGGGGGTGTTACTTGATAGGCAAAAATCCCAGGAGAGTTGTCAATAGCAGCTTTCAGCTTCGCGTAGGGTACTGTCCTCAAGCAGGCTAAAGTATCCGAAGATCCCGAGCAGCCAGTCTGTTGAACAATCGCATCGTAATCTGGTGACAGAAATCTTGTTGAGCCTTTTTTTCAAAAAGTCCTTGGTGCCGTGAGACAAAAAAGAACCATTTACACTTTTGACCGTTCGTGATATCTCCAACGGGGATGGGAGAACCCGATTGCATGAAACTGGCGCGGTATAGTCCCTTGGTGTCTCCTCCGTCGGCAAGCATCTGAAGTGCGACGGAAATCGCTCCCGCGGACTCGCCCCAGCTTGATTAAGGGAAATCGATCAATAGTCAGCTGAATAGAAAAAAAAATTGAGCCCACATGGTAACCTTCGTGGGATCACCGCCAAAAGCGCCGATGTACTTCTGTATCCATCTGAGTGCTTCGCGTTCTATACAAGTAACGATCGTCGACCGGGAACACACTGGCAAGAGGGAGGGGGAGGGGGGAGGGACTCACGATCCTGAAGACCCAAATTACCAACTCCAGCCGCCTTTACTTCTTTGCTGGCCAAGAAACCGAAACCTGCGTGTATTTTGGGGGGTCAAAGACTCGAACAACTTGAAAACATGGAAAAAAAAATATTGCAAATTTACCAGTAACACGGTAATTCATTGAAACGTAAATAACTGGCTGTCCAAGTTCGATTGATCGTTCCACGATGCTTGTGCCGTCATACCTAGAGTTATAAATGGTGGGTATGGGTTCGGGTGATTTTAGATATAAAGCGAACTAACATCTGAGGTGATCCCAACTCGAAACCCCCTATTCAGAGATTCAACATGAGGGAGATTGTCATGTTCGCAGTACAGACATCACTAACCACCAAATATCCACTGTAAGAGATTCAATCAATCAAAGAGCTGTCGAGTTAAAACACTGAGATTTTCACAACGTACCGCAACGACGGGAAGCTTTGAGCTTTCAGTTGCGTCGGCAGGTTTGATGATGTTAATCGTCAGACCTGTGCGGAACGTGTTTAGACACCAAGATGTGACAAGTTGCCCTTCAAGGAACAGGGGGCCTTACAATCTTCATCATCCGGGAAAACGATCCCGAAGATTGAGTTGACAACGAAATTAACCGCATCGGCAGGGAGCCCTGTGAGAATAGGAAGCTTTACCGCCTGCTGAGGGCAAGCGGGGCCAATAGACAACGCGCTGAAGGATGTTGTGTACGGGGCAATCGGTTCGGGAAGACGGAAACGTCTATCCCCAGTTCTGGAAAAGAAAAAAAAAAAGAGTGAAAAGGATGAAAAGCACAATATAGAGCGAGCGAGCTCACGGTGGTTCGGCGAAAGGTATCCCCAAGAACTTTGAAACTTTCCCGGACGATGTGCCGGTGACTGTAGCAGAGTTAAGGGTGACTGTAGGCCCTGCAAGAGGTGCCGCGAGAGCAACGGTTGCCTGTAAGGCGATAGTCCAAAACCTGAGCTGCATGACCGAAAGCCAAGTAGGAAGGGGAAACCTCTTCAGATCATCTGCAGGAAGTTCAGATTGCTTTTTATATGCGAACTTCGGTTAGGAGGGGAAGGGGGGAAACTTTGTTTGTCGTACCATGTGGTTCCCAGCTGACCGAGTTTGGTAATTGAGGCGAGAGGTCGTGTTTTAGTCCGTCGTCACGGGGGAAAAGATATGCGTTTTGATCTTCGGAATGTGACAGCTTGAGCTCGGAACTCGCTCGCTATGACCAGCCACCGACATTCTCTGTCCTGAAATGTCGAAGCCATCGTAAATATTGAGTTTAGGAAAGGCCAGTATGGGTTAAGACCTGCGAAGCTCGACTGCCAAGAAGCCTATATTTACCCCGCAATTTTCCCCAGACTCCGGTTTCCATCTCAAAGCTGTCAATGACGATGCTTGAAACAAAAATCACAGGTATGTACGCATGTAATATGTGCACGCGTGTGGCCGGGTAGAATAGAGCGCGAAGTACCTCCAAGTACCTGGAAGTATACTGAAAAATTCTTAAGCATAAGGCTGCTTGAGCTCCCATGACCCTTCTACTTCCACGCCATATTCCTTGTGATTTCCAGTCGTCATAAACCCAATCTCGAAAGAGGACGCTGTGTAGAAGAATGTTGAAGACGATCACCAAATGAGAAATTCAGATCGGCAAGCCTGTTCTACAAAATTGGGAACGGAACGGAGCTGAGACGACAACTGAGAAGGCTGGCTCAAGTGAAGAAGCCAGGGATGATGACAGTAGGACACTCTGATTGGTAGTGCCATCTTATGTCAACACTAATTCGTAAGAGGCGCTGTGTACCGAAACCCAAACTTGTCGACCAATCACAATGTTTTATCTGATGCCCTTGTCGTCCTGCGACGTAACCGTGGATGAATGAGATTTTGCGATGAAAAGACAGCTTGAAGACAGCTATAAAGACCTAGGGAGTGTGTACAAATCCGCGCACCCCTGACGACCATCCACATGATGCCTGATGATAGATGCCCCAACTTGAGTACACAACAGGAAAGCCCTGAAACGAAGCACTCTACCCGTGGTACTTCCTTCAGCTCACATCCCGCCAATCCCATTGAGAACATGCAATCCGTCTGCCATGGTCCGTGGCCGCTGACCTCGAGCTGTGGAGGTTGTCTGGGCCCGGGTGTCCAGATTCTGATCAGAGTTCGCAGTCGCAAACTTTTACACGCTCCGCAGCAGCGAGACGCACAGGCCGAAATTTCGAGCCTCGAGATGTCGATCCAGAGAGAGAACAGATGCCCCTAGTTATGATATGGTGATGAGCATCAGTTAGAACTTGGTTTGAGCTCTCAATTGAATAGTGATGGCTCAGGTTGATTTTGAGATACGAAGAATGGCAGTTACTCACCTTCAACGTAACCCGTACACCATCACTTAGAAAACCAAACTTTATGATCATCACTACTGTGAACACATCTTGACGAAACCCAGATCCACCGTTTTATGAACAGGATATCCTCAAAAGGCTGATGCCCTCATAACATTGTTATACTGGATAAAAAAAATCAGGATAATGACAAGTAGCATCAATCATTCATACCGGCAAGTAGACGCAATATGAGCTGCAGAAAGAAGCCATAGTTGCGACGTTGGCCTTTGGACAAAAGAGTCATCCAATCCAGACCTAGTTATCGAGGAAACTTAAGAAAAAAATTGCTGAAGAAGAGCCGTAGTCAGAAGTTTGTCACGATCGCGTGACTGAGTCACGTCACACATTGACGTCAGAAATTCGTCGCGATTATGTACCCACGAGGACCTACACGCTCAGTACTTCGGAACCGTAGTATCCCCGCTATGTAAGTATATTCAGCAATCATGAATTGTGTATCGTATAACTTTCATAGAGAAAATTAGAATTACATGTTTCATTGAACACTACGACTTGCAGAACGGTTCGGGTCCTGTTCGACCGGCTCTGACCCGGTCCCAATCTCAAGAGGAGGCCAGTTCCGGGTTCTAGCTGGTTCGAGTCGGAGTCAAATCGAGGGCTCTATCGGTCCGAAACCGGGGTTCTCATTTCTTGAGGAACTGCGGTCCCAAGCTCTAAGTAGAACCGGAACGGAGCTGGCAGAGTCTGTTACGGACATAGCATGACCCACTTGGTTGCCACTACTCTGTGCTTATAATCTCCTCCCACGTACAATCCAATCACTCAAGGTCCGTAGTTCCTTTCGGGCGCGGGTGAGAACCCCAGTCACATCTTCGCCTCGCAATCCGTTTTCCATGGTGGGAGAATCCAAGCGTCGGAAACCTTGACCTTACTAGAGGAAACTCCCAAGTGCTATAGAAAAGCGTGTTCGGAATTTTTGCTATATGATAGCGCAAAATAAGAACACTTAACAAATTTCCTCATCTCGAATACCCCTCCCGACAATTCATCAGCTACCCAACGGAAACAACTGGCGCTTGGAGTAGACTCGTTTTCCAATAATGCCACCCAGAGGAACAATAAATTGCAGGTTAGATTCCCCGGGGGTGCAAAATAATTTTCGAGTGCTTTTTTCGCACATACCGATCTTCAAAGACTTGGATGTTCATTGATAGCACAGCTCCGGGAAACTGTGCTTGAGAGGATGGCGAAGAAATTGGGAAGAGCCGCTTGGCCGAACTACTGAAAAACCAAGTTTAGGACGGACACTGTAATCATGGTGGATGAGAAAGGGCGCACCGTGTCCATCGCGTCACACGATCAACGCGATTGCGAATGCGTACCCACCCGGACCCACAATCAGGACACTAGAATAATAGGACAGCAGAGCCATCAAAACCCAGATACATACTAAAAACCTGAGGTGGTCTATCCTCCAGCTATCTACAACGCCACAAAAACAGAGAAATTAGTAGGGTTTTCATCCGTCTGTTTATACATACATACTGATTAAAATACCTAGCTATGCAATAAAAAGAAAACATACGGAAAAAAGGTCTCCGAGCTAAATTAGTTATGCAAAGTTCTAGTGAGTGGATACAAATAAGTCGCTACAAGATAAACATTGGATGGTAGATGTGGTCTTCAAAAAAACCAACCGAGTGGTTCGAAAAACTCGAGTCGAAGAAATCCAATCAAAACCCCCCATGCCCCCTCCCTACTAAATGCTAACTGCTAATCAACAATCTCAGCTATCAATTCCTCCACTTTCTCCGGAGGAGGCGTATCAGCAACCGTACTCGTCGCACTCTCCTCATCCAACAACGACCTATCCAGCCTATGCTTCGCCAAAACGATATTTTCGGCCAACAGACCAACACCTTCTTGCGTTAAAAAGTCTTGAATGACCAGAGGTCGAGGTTTAAATGTCTGCGAGTGGGTTGGACGATGAGTGAGGGGGCAGGTTCTCAGTGAGGAAGAAACGACAAGATGAAACGCACTGAGAGTTGTTCCTGACTCAACACTTGCCCATTCGATAGATTCACCCGCATATACTCTCGTATTGGAATCATAGCCGCATTTCGACAAAGCTCTTTCAAATCAGAACCTGATAGGCCTTCTGTTATCTGTGCGAGCATGTCAAAGGGGAAAGTGGATGATAGTGGGATTTCTTTGAGCATCTGAGGTGTGAGGTTCAGGATACAAAATCGAGTAGAAAGGAGTGGAAAGACGAACGAGAGAGAGGATCTTTAGCCGTTGTTCATAATCAGGTAACTGAACTGCGAATCTTTTGGGTAATCTTCTGAAGATAGCCGAGTCAATGTCTTTTGGTCGATTGGTAGCGCCGAGGACTAGTATACGATCCGTAGAGGATGTTAACCCATCCCACAGACTAGTGTGTAAGGTCGTGAGCGTCATTCAAAGGAAAAGGCATGGCAGACGCACGTCATGAACTCTGCTTTCATCATCGCCGTTGCCTCATGATCTCCAGACGATCTCTCCCTCAGAAACGAATCAATCTCATCAATAAAAATAATACACGGCTGCGCTTTCCTCGCAAGACTAAAAAGGCCTGCAACGAGTTTATTTGATTCGCCAAACCACTTGTTTGTAAGAACTGAAGCAGCGATGTTGATGAACGTTGCTCCCGATTCTTTTGCTAAGGCTTTTGCAAGCATGGTTTTCCCGCAGCCTGGCGGTCCATAGAGTAAGACGCCTTTGGGTGCTCCGACGAGAGTTGAGGACTGGGTGAAGAGGGTAGGGTAGAGGAGAGGGTATATTATGGATTCTTGGAGGGAGGATATTATAGTGTCTAGACCTCCGATATCTGAGAATCTGATTGGGATATCGTCTGGATGTATGATTTCATTGGCGACGGTTGCTGTACGTAGCGGAGTTTTGAGACGCTGGATATGAAAAGGAATGGAGACGCACCTTCGTATTCGTCCAACTTTAGATCTTTATGACCTAGCCGCTTCAACGCTTCTAATTGTTTCGTTTTGACTTCGGTAGATTTCCCAGTAGTTGAATCTATCATCCACTTATGGCCATATCGGAATTTTTTTAAATAATTCAGCGGAAAGTCACGAGTGAAATGACCACTCACTCGAACTGCGTAATAGACGGCTGCCTTGCAGACGGTGTTCGGTCAGTAGCCGACTTTCAATACAAAGATTCAAGCCAAGAGAACACACTTGCGATGCGAGAAAAATAGCAACTAGAAAGCTTTTTCGTCAGCCAGATGGATAAAATTTGGGAGAAAAGTGAGGGTACCGTCAAAGACCATTCGTTTTGTGCTCGCTGATACTGCCATTTCGGTCTTGCCTCCTCCTTGAGATTTCCTATATGAGGGAATAAAGAAAATGAGAAACTTTCAAGCCGCGGCTGGAAAGTTCTGCTAGTTTCCGGTCGAGCTGGGAATTGGAAAGCGTCAGTGTGACGCCGACGGAAGTGGACGTCCCACGTGATTTACCAATGAAAGCGACTGCTCTGATGCCTTTGAACTCGAACCACCATCATGCTCGACCAAAGAGCACTACCTCAGGGCCTCAAGGACGATATCCACCTAACATTCCTGAATTCCAGTGAAAAGAATTCAATTCCTTGTCAAATCAAACAAATCACTGAACAATAACACTCGATCAAACCTAGATTCGTATGTTCATCGTTCGTTTTGTGAAAAGAGGTCTGATTGAGGACTATTTGGGTAGATTTCGCACCGCCCAGTTTCACTTCTCACATCATCACCTGCGTCTATTCAGCGCTGTAGTGCGCGCTGATGCTGGCTACACTGATGCTGGCTACACTTGTCACTGGGAAAAGAACGAACGGAAGGCTGGGAACGGACAAGATACAGCGCTTCCCTCGAAATTCCAGTTGACCTACTCGGCTCTCCCAGATCGACCTTCGGTCGACTAGCAAAAGGTACCTCGGCTTTCCCGTACAACGTCTTTTCAAGTGTTACTGCTCCCGGTGATTAACCTGTCTCCAAATTACCGAGACCTCTGCAGCCTGCTGAACGTAACGCCTGCAATTGCGAACCTCCGATTCGCTTGACTCGAATCATTCTTCTATCTCAGTCTGGCATCTGCCTCCGCTCTATTCCCCAACACACTCTCTAACGGACAAGCCGATATTATCGAAAGCCGCCAAGCGAGGAATGGAATGGAGCTTTCCGGGGTATTAGACCACAAAGCGTTGGTTTTTCAGGCTTCCCCTTCCATGGGATTTCCCGTTACGAGGTTTTGTAAGTGGGTTTAGAATTTATGTGCCTTTATACGTTTCCATTCATTCCTCACTTTGAAGGTTATCTTTAACATAAATGTTGGACAGATTCTAGTACACGAAACGTCATGATGTGACACTCCCGGCCGTACCCATGCCGTTACCGCGGACCCCACTTCACGGGGCGAGGAGAACGAGGAATGCAGTATATCCAAATACCCGTCAACTCGTTTGCGAAAAAAACATAAACGGGTCTACGCCTGGCGGTTACAACGTTTCTATCCCTTTATCTTCAGTGTCGACGTCCCGTTGGGCATCCTTCCTCTTCTTACCCCCCCACAAAAAACGTCGTTTCTGCGTAAGTTTTTTTGGTTCGAAGATTAACTGCATGTCAGAAACTTAAACTTGATTTAGAAAGTCATGTTAAGTTGTCATTCTGATTATATACCTAGGGCTCGGCCACGCAAAGCATCGGCATCGGCGTCGCCTTATGAAGCAGCTGGACAATGTCGCCAAACTTCCTTTCCCTCCCTCTCCACCCATCTACGATGGAACCTCACTCCATCCCTACCTTTTCCCATCACAGATGCGGAACGTACATTGCAACGTAACGCCAGAGAGATCGAAAGTCTCAAAGCTACGGTTAAAGCGTTGGAAGCAGAACAGTCCAATCTATCACGATACATCGCTGAATCCGAATCCTTACTATCCCCCATTCGAAAACTCCCTGTCGAGATCTTGGGCGAGATTTTCGCTATCCACTGTTCACGTGGAACGGGAAACATCGTAGGCGATCGTCCTTATTGTCCTTCCTTGCGACTTTCCCATGTCTGTCACTTTTGGAGACAAGTGATGTTTTCCAGATCCGAGTTGTGGGCCAGGTTGGAAGTCAGGCTGGAGCAGATCACGAAGGGGACTTTGGAGTTGTTGAAGTTGTTTTTGGAAGCTTCAAAGGGGGCAACGTTGAGTTTGAGAGTGACGAGTGGGTATTGGAATTCGCCGATGGATGATAATTCGACGTTGTCTTGGAAGGTACTTGGGTTGCTTCTGGAAAATGCCGGTAGATGGGGCTCGGCTACGCTTAGGCTGGATTATCAGTTGTTTCTGCGTGGTTCTGTGAAGGTTTTGGAAGGTTTAGAAGAGGCGGAAGATGCCGCTGACAATGTCAAGTCTCTCGTGCCATCTAGAACCGGAACCATCGGATCTTCATTCTATTCCCCATTCGCTCGACTGGAACATCTAGACGTTTCATGGTTCGACTGTAGAATCGCCTCCGTCTATAGTGAAAGACCGCTGATCCGACTATTCGAGAACGTTTCTTCTTTGAAATCCCTCACCATCCCCCACTACGACGACTGCTTCGTATTCCCTCTTTCGAGTCTTCATACTCTCAAGTTAACCAACGTCCATCGACAGCCTACCCCCATTCTTTCGCAATGTACCAATCTGACTAGATTGTCCGTTATGAACTACGCGATTCGGGATTCCGGTCCTGGTGTTGGCATCGGTGGATTGGGACTCGGTTCACCACCCCATCTGCTCTCCACCATCACAGAACTAGACATCCAACTATCGAGCTATTTTGAATTTTTAACGCTCTCAACTCTGTTTTCTACCCTTCGACTACCGAATTTGACCTCTCTCACTGTCTCGGAACCTTTTCATCGATATGCTGATAGACGGACTTGGTCTCATGAGGCTTTCAAGGCACTTCAAAGGAGGAGCGGGTTCAAGTTGGAAAAGTTGAGTGTTACGGAGGTGATGATGAGCGGGGAAGAGGTGATTGAGGTGATGGATATGAGTGAAGGGTTTATTAAGGAGGTGACGTTTTATGAGTGGCAGAAGAGTGATGCTACGAGGGTTGTTTTGGATGGGCTTTGTGTTGTTGGGGGTGCCACCACGTCTGTGTTAGCTCCGGGTCTTACGCATCTCCGGTTGAGAGTGGATGAAAGTCTGGTTGAGCGGGTTGCGGATGTGGTAGAGACGAGGTCGGTGAATGGGGTACCGCTTGAGGAGGTTGTGTTGGTTGGTGGGAAGATGGAAGGTTGGAAGGGGGGGATGAGTTTCGGTGTTGGTGGTATTTGTGCGAGTGGGACGAGGGTTGTGGTTAGGCATGAGCCTACGTTGGTGGAGAGGGTGTATAAGCCGTTTTAGAGGAAGTTTAGACTACGGAGCTTCCCCTCAATACCCATCTGTAAAGTTATGTGGAAAAAGTTTAGGTACGTAGATGCTGTGTAATAAGTAGATAAGTAGATGGTAGAATATTTCGTTCTTTGCTATGGAGCAGGCCTCAGTCTTGAAAGGAAGGCCAGGACCTAACCGGCTGCTACGGATGACGTTGTTCAGGAGTTGACTAAGCCTTTGATCAAACTGCATCTTCGATGGACATTCGTAAGTAACAGTTTATGATCATTGCCTGCCTCAACCGACTGATTTCATACAGAACGAAACAACAAAGTTCCTGGCCCACATATAAAGAAATGGTTGCGCCCAGCGCGCCGGTTCTTTTACAGATCCTGAGTGGTACTACCACCGATCCTAGCAAGGTTGCTCCCTGCGGGAATCCTTACCCATGAACTCATCTGTGGAGAACCTCCCTTTCGGGAGGTCTTCTTGGGATTGAGGTACGTTATCTTCTGGTAAAATCTAGCTCTACACATTGCTGATGACCTACTGGTTGTGTTCATAGCATCCTGTTCATCTGCACTGGTGTACGTATACTCGTTCTCTCCTTTTATTTCGTGGATAACTAACCTCTGAGTCGGTCTCCTCGACGTTAGCACGCCTTTGATGTCGTCCGAGCTGCGGGAAGCCAGGAATACAGCTTGAACTACGTCAACCTTGTCCGTCGGGACGTGGTCGACGACAATGCTGGAGCAATGGACAACGTTACATTCCGTTTTTACAAAACAGCCAATTCTGGACCGTGGTTGCCACGTATGTTGTCCTTGCTCCCCTTACCTCGACCCTTCGATGACACTGGATTCTCATAGTGATACTTTGCTGAAGGGGTTAATCAGATAAAAACGGAAATAAAGCCTCCAGGTTCGATTTTTTGCATTCATTACCTTGTAATTCAAGTTGTGCGTCACTGACTGCTTACTACCTCCCGACAGCGGCTCGGAATGAGCTCTGTGATAAGTACAGTGCTCTGGTGAAAGTCGGTTGGCATACCGTTGTATGCAGACGGAATATTGATGAAAATTGATCAATATACGAGATACTCCACATCGGCCTCAACGGAAGCTCTCTGTAGCTCCCTAGTCCGTGCAAGTACTCCTTCCCATGAGGAGATTCCATTCGGTACATGTGCAAAAGTGACAAGTATGGCCGTCCATCTCCTCAAAGTCATGTACTATAGGCAAATGAAACTCCCGTCCCCCCCCAAGCACCGTGCCAGCAGTACTTCCCATGAAGAGATTCCGTTCCGAGTCGGAACATGTTCAGGAATGACATGGCTGGCTCCTTAATCACGCCCATCACTCTAAAGTCACCTACAGGTATATAAGTGCCCAGACTACCGCGACTCTCTCTATCAGTCCTCTTCCTCTCTCGACTAGGTACGATCCCTATCCGGTTCATCCGTGGTACTCCCACTCATCCTCTGTGCCCTAGGAATACCCTTTTCCGTCTTGCATCATATCCATCATGACCAACTTGAAGCGCGAAGACTTTGGTCCTCCGGACGCCAAGGGTGTGGTCTGGAAACGCCTCAAGAGTAGGGGCGCCGGAAAGGACTTCCACTTCGGGGTGAAGGAATGCGACCTCAATAACGCGATCAAGGGGCACCATGCCGTACAGGGCAAAGGGAAACACGGCGCACAAGGCAAAGGGCAGCATGATGCAACAGCCAAAGAACACAATGACGCACCAGGCAAAGGGAAACACGGCGCACAAGGCAAAGGGCAGCATGATGCAACAGCCAAAGGACACCATGACGCACCAGGCAAAGGGCACCATGACGCGCAAGGCAAAGGGCAGCCTGACGCGCAAAGCAAAGGGCAACATGGCGCACAAGGCAAAGGGCAGCATGGCGCACAAGGCAAAGGACAGCATGGCGCACAAGGCAAAGGACAGCATACCGTACCAGCCAAAGGGCAGCATACCGCACCAGCCAAAGCCCACCATGATGCACCAGAAACGCCGAGTCCCGGTCCTCTAATCACCAAACATTTTATGGATGCGGAGACAGCTTCAATCCCACCGGCTGCCCCGGTCCTGGTCAACCCCGAGGACCATGGTTGGATCCCTGTTAATTGGACGGTTGGAGCAGACAATTGGATTGTTACAGACCCAGCCACGGTTAATGAGGGTATTTCGCGGTACCAGCTCTACTTCAACGGCCACCCAAATGTTTTTGACTACACGTTGGAGTTCACCAATACGACGGGATGGTCTTTCCACTTTCTAGATGAAACCAAGGATTGCTATAGCTGCGAGACTCTGCTGAATCGCGACCATTATTTCAAATACAGTTCTGACAAGCCAACAATCAAGTACATCAAGGAGGGACCTTTTGACGGTGCGTCACACCAATTGAAGATTTGATCCACCTGGTAACTTACGGTATATCACGATAGAGCTCCCAGGTATCGGGAGGTTTGGCTGACAGGTTATCATGCCTGGGTTGAGTTGCTCTGAACCGAAACAGGCAACCGCTCAATGTTGCAAATATCAGAATGCTTAGAATTTTTAGAATCTTTAGTTTCCCATTCTGCTTGGGTCAAGGCTGTAGTTTGGACCTACTTGAACCTACTATGACCTGGTCCCCAGTTTCTCCATGTTTCTCCTTCTACAACGTTCCATTACCAATTCAGCAACTTACTCATACATGGTTAGCTATTACTGTAGGACATTATCTGACTAGTGCCGAACAGTGGTAGTATATAAATCTCTTCTACATAATCATTCATACACGGTTAACTATTACTGTAGGACATTATCTGACTAGTGCCAAACAGTGGTAGTATATAGATCTCCTCTACATAATCTTAACCCCTTCACTTCTTTCATCTGCTCTCGAGTCCTTTCAAGAGTTGTTTTCGAATCAGGAGCTGGCATCAGGCTGCGGTGCTGAGGTATCCACCGAGATAGTAGTCGTCCACCGCTCGCCACGCAGATCGTTGTCTTTATTTGACGTCCAGATCGATTGCCATCAATACTTACAGGGGCCCACTGCAGGTCAGTGATACAGGACCCCGGAGAGTCGAATTGAACCTAGCGGTATGACATCGAATCACGATATGTATTTTAGCACGCAGCCCCGGCGGTCGCGTCCCTGGACCATGAGGCAAAACTTCCGTCGGTGAGCAAACGGAGAATTACCATCCGAGATGGGTCCGTAGGTAACATATAGCGAGAAGTGCAGAGACGAGGGTTCTAACGTGGAGAAGGCAATGGACAAGCGTTGTACGGATCCATTCAAGTTGGCAGACCGTTTCGTGGGAATTCTCGGCGATCTATTCGGCGTCGTTGGCCGCTTTGTCCTCCCATGAATTGCTACCCAGGCAGTCATAAATCCATCATGAACTATTCTTGGACGTTTCGTGCCGTGTTCATTTTACAGTAAACATGGACTCGTTCTCTAGGGCAGTGGCTCAAAGCCCTTGCTATCGGTGTACGATACTTTGACCGAGATGGTGAGTCACCTTCTTCGTGTTAAAGGAACTAAAAGAGTGGTATCAGTGACTCTTTTTACGATGTTCAACGTCCCAATATTGCCGACAACGAGATTACCTTCAGTGGTTATGGCGAAATTTTCTGAGGTTTCCTCCCAGTGCACCCTCCGAAGTCTTACCCCAGAACACAAGTCCAAGTTATTATCGTAATGCGAAGAGACAGCCACCGCCGTTATTGAAGAAGAATGTTTTATTGTACCGGGAACAGGTACGTTTCAAGCTGCTATCTATCAATGCATGTATCATGGACGCGTTTCGCCAGCCTGAGTTGTCTGGACTGGTCCCAGCTCTTCGCAAAGCGCTCGAGGATCTACGAAGAGAGACCCCCAACGCCCACCTGAAGCTCGTCGACGAAAAATCACATCGATGGAAGAAAGAAGGCACGTTCGAAGAAGAAAATTTAGGAACATACAGACATGTCCCGTCTCTTCCCGAGCTCGATCAGGTCGCGAGACCTGCACGTCAAGCCAATGGAGCGCCAACAGCAGCAACTTTGCCTCAGACACCTAAGGAATATTTGAAGTGCCACGCAGGTCGCCTCTGCCCAGGTGGGACCTTGATAGATCCTGATGCCGTCTCGGAAGGAAGGAACTACAAACTAAAGCCAGGTTTTCACGTTAATCTGGGTGTGGTGCAGCTGGGGGATGGCCTGGAGTCATGAACTCTTTCTGCTCAGCGCTCAGTCATCAAGCTAGAAAACTTCAAGGAGCTGTCATCCAAATTACGAAAGCTTTCAGCCGGAAATACTCATCCACTCCGCGCTTATACCCGCAACGAAGAACGCAACCCTTCAAATGAATGCTACATACCTAAAGCTCGAGCTTCGAGAAGTCTTCGGTTCCTGAAATATTACGTTAAAAAACGCAAATTGCTGTTTGACATCAAGGATGTGAGTGCGGGATAAGTAGAAATGACATATTTTTTGCGTGAGTTTGTGCCAATACTTATTTCCGTCTTTTGTCCTCAGCATCGTCTATTTGATAAGGGCTTAAATCTTTTTGGAATTGATTTGAGGGTACACCCAAAAAGGTCGGGTTTCTCGTGACAAAAATGTGTTTCGATGCGTGTTTGGACTGTGCCAGCTAATCAGAGGTGTTTAGAAACAAAAAAAAAACATATCGAAACATCATAAAGTCTTCGGACAGGCAAAACTCTTCATTTCTTGGAGAAAACAGACACTTTCGGATGTGAGAGCTTCTGGCCCAAGACAGATGTAACCGCTTGGCCGTCAGTGCCAAAACCTTCTCCCTCGTAAGCTACCATTACCACTGGTATGCCCGGTTACCTCGTCGAGGGCGGGAATTGTCAGGGGTTATTTAGGACGATCAACCGGCATTTCCTCGGCAGTTCCTTTGATTTCCTCCCAATTCAAATATTATTTTCAAATTTCCGAAGATTCCGAGAAGCCGCACTTGTTTAAAAAGACGGGCTTCTGTAACGTTCACAGCACACTACACCCTCAAACCAACAACAGTCCCCCTTCGCCATCGATGTTTGTTCGTTCACTCGTTCCGGTACTGCTCCTGGCGGGCTTCCACAGCCAGTTGACTCTGGCACAAACATTAGTCTTCGATGGAAGGATTTCGCAATCGACGAAGAATGAGACGCTTGATGCTTCTGCAGATCCCTGGCTAACGTACGTTGACGGTGGCCAATGCCACTTCTTTTTCGTGCTTTGCTCATGTTCGAAATCCTGACCGTTTTCTTTCAACCACCTTTGTAGCGCTGTAAAAGGCAAAAACGCCGCGACGAAGGTATGTCCTTTTCAGCCGTCTCTTTACGTGTGTGTTGTTGTACCAATTCCCCCCAACAGTACTCGGGCTTCCTAGGTCCAAACGTTCCTCCCACACCACTTGGGAGCAAAGGAGGAAAAGGCAACTCGGAGCAAGTAATATCCATCCGAATTGACAATTCTTCCATCTTTGTGCCTGGAGGCGCTACCGGAACCCCACAAAACGGATTTCGTAGAACCGAGTTGATAGCTCAAAAGAACCAAAGTGTCGAGGCCCTTAAAAACGACACGCAAACGGGCATTACGCGGTTCCATTTCTCTATCAAAGAAGACCAGGCGGCTCCGTTGAATCTTACGCACGAGTACCAAATCGTTTTTATTGAACCTAGCGATGGGTCTCATGTGTTTGGTGTCAAGTTGGGTGAGGAGCTCGTTTCGACTGGAAATCTTTCTTTCTTTGAGCTTCCTTTCTCAATTTCTCCTTTTTTTTTTTCTGTCCTAGGCTCACCATTCACGATCCCAACCGGTACTCTCCCCGCGGCAAACGCGAATTTCTTCAAAGTTCTCGACCATAATTCAACCGTCCTCTTCCAAACACCATTCACCTCAAGTACATGGCACAATTTCGCTGTCCAAGTTGATTGGAATGCTCGAACGCTCGAGGTCTTTTATTCGACAGAGGGTGATCTCTTGGTACCTGTAACGAACGTCAAGGGCAATCCCACAGCCACTGTAGGTGCAGCAGGGCAAGGAGAGTTCCATATTGGGGTGTTAAAGGTCAGTATTTGCAAATGCTCAATGAAAACTCACTCGATCTTGACCCTTCTCCCCCCTCCCCCTTCTTTTACCTCGGACTTCCATAGCTTCCTCTCGCCAACCCCGCCGACTCTCCAGCGGACCAGGGTAATGTCGTTCGATTCGGATTGCAAGAGGGAACCACGGAGGGGCTGTTGTATTCCGGTGTTTTCGTAGAGCGGATTTCTTGATTCCCTCTCACCCGCGTCATTCTGGGATTAGCTGAGGAGCGAATGTGTCAGCCACCGAGAGAAACAGACTTTTGAGGTAGTGAGCAAGTAATTATTACATATCTTAATTATTGCCCCCGATGGTTCGAAGCGGGCCTTTTACGATTGTGAAACCATTAATCAGCCCGCGGTTGTAGTGAAGGGGACTAGCGCTAGCAACAGTGACTCTGAGCGACGGTGAGCGACTTCCGAAAGATTGAAGGCACAAATATTTCCCGACAGTTCACAAGATGGAACGTTGAGAAAGCTTCAGAAAGGTTCTTGTGGTAACTCCGGTCACCGACGCATGGCAGGACCCCCTGATAACCCGCCAGAACCCTCATCCCAAGTCGGCAAAAAATCGGTGGTTTTAATTTTGATAGCAGTCTTCAATGTTTTTCCATGCGACTTCGTATGTACTATGTAGTACTTCGTCGACCTCAGATACTGGCGTGCCAGCTCAGAATCCAAATTGCCGAGAAAAACAGCGGCGTCAGGACTCTACAGCTTCCATTTGAGCATGGGAGGCTACGATGGAAGGGACTCGGTGACTGTGATTTCGAGGCCTAAAAATAGTGAGGCACATTACGCGTTCTGTATTACGTGTTCGGCGGTTTGACTGTGCGAATTTGTTTCTCTTTTTAGCTGAGTATGTTCTTTGTTTTTTCACACGGAGTCGCTCTCCGAAGTTCGACCCTTTCCAAAACGGTTTCCTCACCATCACTCCTCTTCTCTTCCGCTGTATGTCAATAACTCTGATTTACATGGGATATACTGTCTCAGGAATGAACAGAAATGTTCTGCAAAAATTTCGACTTACATTGTACGGACAGCAGGCCCAGTCGCTGAGCTTCCCATAGCTCGTTCCCCCATCTTTCTCTCCATCTCTCCTACAAACTACTTTGTTTCAAGATAACCTTTGGCTTAAGCTTGTTGTACTTCTCGGGACACATGACCGCATCCGAATCCCGATGGAACTTTCTACCAAAATATTCAAAGATCGCAAGGCACAAGTAGTATTTGGGAGGTAGCACAAAGCCAACGAAGTAACTATTGAATATCCAGTAAAAGAGACTAACAGGAAATTCAAAACTTTCGATCAGACCTTCCGTTTCGCAGCCAGGACCGTGTCCTCGGGAACTTTTTCAGTTAACTAGCTCCCAACCTGGCCTCTTCTGTCCGTCGCTATCGACGTTAGTGAACATCACCCCAGCATCGGTGGGGACGAATCGACCCGCGGCAAGGTCCCCGAACGTAAAGGACCACTGAGCAGCTCTGTTGGTCGTCAACGGCCCGTCCGAGTTAATAACGACATTTCCAACAGACCAAACCGTCAACTGGACCGTGTCAGAACGAATAATGACTTTTCCGGTCGGGATGTTTGTCGCCGTCACGCGGAATAGCGACCGTTCAGTACGGCTAGCGCTGATGTGGGAGTAGCCACCGCTAGTATCGTAATGCCAGTACATCTGGGGGTCGGAAGTAGACCGGATGTAGAACCTGTTAAGCACATAAGTAGGTGAGTCTTTGGACTGCCAAGCATCGAAAAATGGGCGACTAACCAATTTCCGCTGATGAGGTCGGTGACCCTCTGCTTGGGGAATATGTCGATTCCTCTTCCGCCACGATCATTCTGCAGAGTGAGGATGAGGCGGCCTTGGAAGTTTTGGGAAATGCTGGTGATACGAGTATCAATGAAAAAGTTCAACATGTTGAACACCGCGGTGTTGTGGATGTAGAACTCTGGAGTGACGCGACGAACGTCGGCCAGGAGGCTGTTGTTCGAGTCGGAAATGGCGCGTCACCATTCGTCGGCAGTAACAGAGTCGGTGAAAGTCAAGACGATGCGCCATGTGTTGTCATCTCTGGTCTGGATTGAAAATCAGAAACAAGAGGAAGACGGGTGAGTGGAAACACAAACTTCTGAGATGTATGCGTAGAAGACCATTGTTGTTAGGACTCAGGAATGAGAACAAGTCAAGTGCTGCGATGGATGCACTCCTAGTTAACCTCGACTAGCTTTTATACTCTGTCCAGAGACATACTGTCCGTTGACTTTGTAAGCGAGGTAAAAAATTTTTGCACCATCATCCTGTCATTGAATATTGAATATTGAAGTTCTAGCCCCCTGCACCCTATTCCCCCCGTATACTTTGTGTCTTTTTTCCTATTCCTCCTACAGGCGTTTATTTGCCGGACACGTACTAAACTACTTAGCCGCTGGTATTGAAGGTCGTGGCTCCGAAAAAGCAGTTCCTTGGAAGGCTTTAACGTGGGTTCAATTTCACTTGCCACCCTCAAAATCACCTTCAGTGACAGGTGCTTCAGTGTTCAATTGTAGTTCAGGTTGAACATGACAGCGAAGGGTCTACACTTATACAATCGTCTTCTGTGCCCACTGCGCCACCGCGCTCTGTATAATGCAAACGAGTGACCTCAGTGACATTGCAACTCGTGTCCTTCATCCACTCATCCATCCATGAATAGCTTGAACGTTACTTGTATTGATGATGCTGAAAGAATGAAGGCGGTGGCTGTTTTCATTATGATGTTCTGGGGAGGAAGCTCGAGTGCCGCTGCAGATGGAAAATCGAGTACAAGTACAAGGACTCCACCCAAAGAAAAAAAAAAAGGGGACTCCACGGTCCTCCCACCGGGGATTCACATTTGTGCCGGAAATTCTCTCGAAGATACAACGCGTCTCCGGTACCGAGGTGAAGTCCGCTGGATGAGTCTGTTGTAGGGGTTATCGTGTTTAAACATTTCAGATAATGAGTCAAAAGGTATCAGAGTACTTTTTTAGAAATGCTGAAATTGTTGGTACTATATTGTGGCGTTAATCATTGACAGTGAGAGCTTGTGGCGACCTTGGTCTCACGATAGAAACTTGGAAAGTGAGGGAATGAAAGATTCATTTATAGAACCCTAATCAAATCGTCGTTGGAAATGACATTTGGAATAAGTGTAATGGGATTGATACACAGAATTATTGTCAGTGTCATATTCAAGTGGCGGTTAATATTTCGCGGCGGGAATCATTAAAATTGATATTTTGAACATTGGGTCCACGATGTAATTTCTGAACCCAGAGGCACTTCCGAACTAAACTCGGGAGCGAGCTGGATTCGCCATTCTCCGTAGACGCTCATGCAGTGACGTTGAATTTTGAGCAACTTTCGAGGTAAGCAGCGTCTGGTGGGGAGGTGTGTCTGAAGACCTATATCCATATTCCAACCAGAAGCGTGTAGAAGTCGAAGGTGCTAGAGGAAGAACGTTCACGGTCGTAAATCCGAGATCCTGGCGAAAGATTGAAACCCAACGATGCCCAAAACGACAAGCCATGAGCCAGCGTACGCTGGATGTCGAACGACTCCGTATGGACCATGAGTTACGAGGGTGTACTTCAAGCACTGTCTGCTCTCAAATCGAATGTGAAGGGCTAAAGAGAATATTGGCCAAATTTTGGTGAGAAGAATAGGTGAATGTGCCGACGGATACGGGCAGTAAAATCCAGCGGGAAATTCCGCTGGGAAAAATGGAATCTGGGTAACTGGTGCAAAGGGTGTAAAGACATTCGTCTGATGAGGCAAATTCAAGGGCTATCTGTTTGTCACCCGAACTGTGAGTATAGAGCAGATTTCGCCAGACAAGGACCTACTCACCTTGAGCACTGGAAACACGAATCGGATGAGGAATATGGTCATCCATTCCATCTTCTCGTAGGGAACGTGATATTTTTGGTGGTGTAAAAGCCTTCCTAAAGACCAAACAAGAAAGAATGATGAGAGCTAGCCTGAGAAAGACCAGACCGTTGCGGAGAATGGTCATCACGGGCGTAAGTGGAGAGCAACCACCAGACGCGTATTAAGGATTCGAATGAATTGACTCGGAAAGGGACACGCCCCGCCTGTACTCGACCAGGTGAGCAACTACTAAAAGAGGCCGACAAAACTGACGAGCAGCGGTGGATCTCGACAACGAATCGTGTACGGCAACGAAAACTACTAGAACAAGACATAAGTAGACCTTATACACAAACTTACAAACTATAAGTACACAGAATCTTCACATTAATCATTCCAAAACCAAGTCTGAAACGTACCCTCCATATTCAATCAAAAATATCGAAGTCCAATCCCCAACTCTTACTAGGATTACTCCCTCTCGAGGGCGGATGAGACGCGGCCGCTTTCTCGAGCTTTTTGAAAGCTTTGTGCGGGAGCTTGGCGACTACAACAAAAACCACAAGTCAGAACGAGTTCACAGTATCAAGTATCAAAAAAGAGGAATTCTTTTAAGGGTACCTTGGAAATTCTCCTTCACCCTAGAGGGCGTAGCACTTTTCGGAAGGACCACGGTCCCACGTTGTACATGCCACGAGATAATGACCTGAGCTGGTGTAAGACCCGTTTGTGCTGCTATTTCTTTTACCTGCGGGAGAGTTTGGGTTTCAGAGCTCATCTCAGTACGACGGACGGGAAGAAATTAGAAACGAGAGAGAAAGACGAAAGTCGAACGAAAGAAGTACATAGCGCGATGTAAACCTAAAACTCACCTCGGGGACCTTCAATGACTCTTTAACCCTCTTACTACTCCCCAACGGTGAATACGCCTCTAAAAGAATCCCGTTCCGCTTGGACCATTTGAGGAGTTCAGGCTGAGGAAGGAAGTAGTTGAGTTCAACCTTTAAAAGTCGAATCAATGTCAAACTTCTGATTAGACAGGGGAAAGAGTAACTTCCGCACCTGATTGACAGCAGGTTGGTATTTGAGTGGATTTGCAGTGAGGTTTTTGAGCCTTGTTTTAACGCGACATTAAAACGGGTGACGGAAAGGGGAATTATCGGTACCTTCGTTCGTTGAAGCTACAAAAGACAAGAGAGAGAGGAAAGTTCAGTCTCCACCTACAGGTCGAAAGATGTAAATCGAACGTACTTGCTGACCCCAATGTTCCTGACCTTTCCTTTATCTACCATCTCCTCTAGCTTCTTCCATGTTGGGTAGGGGTTCTCGGTCAGGTTCTTGTCGTAGTACGTCCCGTCTTTGTTGGTAGCGACTGGCCTGAACACAGAGTAAAAAAGGTAGGCTTTAGACGCTTCAATCGAGTATTGACGCACCAATGGATGAGGTACAGATCGAGATAGTGAGTATCGAGCCTACGAAGAGAGTAATCCAAAGCACGTTCGACGTCTTCAGGTGCGTGATATAGGTTCCATAGCTATGCGGGATAATTACCAGATAAACACCCGGAGAGGAGGAAAAGCTCGCCACGGACCTTGGACGTAATCCAAACTTCCTCACGAGGAACACCGCTTTCTTTCAGAGCCTGCCCGACCTCTATCTCATTCTAAAAAAAAAGATAACGTGCATGATGACGACATAATCGTCTAAGAAAAGAAGGAAGTCACTCACGCCATAAACCCATGCACCATCGATATGCCTGTACCCGCTGCGCAATGCAGCCTGTCAAAGATGCAAAGCTTAGGACCCCAGAACACTCAGGGCAAGAAATAATTCACCTTCACTGCGCGGCCAACTTGGTCCTTTCCTGCTCCCGCTACACCTGCAGATGGAAGAAAACTTAGGCCGCTTCTCCTCCGATCGCAATTTTTAGTATTCAACAAGACCCACCTAGCGCAACAGACGGAATCTTATCTCCAGACGGTAGAGTATAGTGCTCCGGCAGGCCTTTAAAATCCGGTTTTTCCTTCGTTGGTGTATATTTCCCATCGTGATGTTTCCCCGGGAAAATTGACTGAAGGGAAGCGAGATTCAACATGGAGGAACCAGCGAAGAATAGTAAGAATCCGGTGAGGGAAATCAGAGAGAAGGCGAAGAGTTTGTTTTTACGATACAACGGTCGATTTTTTACATCTCTTGCGATGGTTTGAGGGTGTTCGCCGTCGTGATCCCTATTGTCGTGTTGAGGGAGGAGCGTGTATTTTGGGTCTGCCATGGTGGAAGAGGTCAAGAGTAGATGGCGTCATTTGACGAGGTTACTGCAGAAACGGCATGCCCGGCAGGCATTACATACGGTGGCGCCCAATTAAAAATGCGACTTCCCAAAAGACCGTCTTTTTAGCTATACAAACTCCATCTTTTGTACACACACTTCGGATATTAGCTTTATACTTCCCACTCAGACTTTAGAATAGAATTTGATTGCTGTGAAGATATTGAGCTTACGATGTCCTGCGTGTGGCTAACGAAAAAATTGTAGACGCGTTTTGGGATTTTTCGCACACAGCGCCTTTATTTACAACAAACAGAAAGTATGGAGAAGACTGTCATTCTTGTCACTGGTGCAACAGGTACGCCCCCGCCCGCTCTCGTAGTAGTGCCACTCTCATCACCGCCGCTTCCTCACTTAGGCTACATTGGAGGAAATGTCCTTAGCAGACTTCTGACTCGCCCAGACTCAAATTCTTTCGAATTCCGAGCTCTGCTTCGATCTGCCGAAAAAGCTGAGAAGTTGAAAACATTTGGGGTCATTCCCATCGTCGGGTCTCATTCAGATGAGGATGTGATGATCAAGGCTGCATCGGAGGCAGATATCGTCTTGTTGATGGTACGTATTCCACCTTCATTAGGCTAATTATGCGGCTTCAATTGGAACGACTTCGGCACAGGCCGACTCTGACGACCTTCAAATGATTCAAATGACTTTGTTAGGTCTCAGAAAGCGGCACGAATCCACGGGGAAGATTTCAATACTTATCAACACAGTACGTTTGTTTCTATCATTTTCCGCGTCTCGGGAAATGCACGTATTTCCCAGTCAGGTACCGGCATCATCAGTGACAACGCTGCTGGAATGTATGCAAGCGACGTGATCTACGATGATACGTTCCTCGAGCACCTTGAAGCCCTGTCTCCCACAGCCCCCCATCGACCTGTGGACTTACCAATTCTCGCAGCCGACAGAGAGGGTTCGCAACCTCCAGCTCTTTTTTCCTCCCAATTATTAGCACATTGACCCAACATTCTTTGCGAGCAGGCTATATCAAGTCGTATATTATAGCACCCTCTGCAGTTTATTCCACCACCCGGAATTCTTTAACCACCGCAGGAATATCCAAATCCAACAGTATAGTTTGGGAGCTTTTGACGTACCTCTCATTTGAACGAGGACAAGCTGGCATGGTCGGCGAAGGGAAAAATATATGGCCTAACGTTGATATCGATGAGCGTATGTACGCATAATCACCTACTCAATATCCATAGACTAATAATGACCCCATTACAGTGACCAATTTGTACGATCTTCTCTTGGATTCTATTCTTAAAGATCCAAATACCACACCCCACGGACGGGAAGGAATCTTCTTTGCTCATAGCGATGAGTCGGAATTCTACAAAATCTCCAAGAAAATTGCCGAGGTTATGTTCAAACTTGAAAAGTCCGCAACCGACGAGCCGTCATCATTTGTCTCGGAGGAATTCGCGCGTTATAAGGTACGCAGGTGTATTCTTTTTCTTTCCCTGTGTGCCCGATCCGAGTTGAGATTTCAAATTTGACGTTCTTCCCTCCACCAGATAGCTAGCTACTTTGGATGTAATTTTCGCTGTAAGAGCAGTAACGCAACGCGGCTGGGATGGAGACCTGTGAAAACTTCAAAGGACTTCCTGGATAGCATGGAAGCGGAGGTGAAGCATCAATTAGCCGTCCGATCCTCAGGCCAGGGCGTAGCAACTGCATGATGTTGGTTTTTTGAATTATGGATTTGGAATCAAGCTTCTAGTTTAATAATAGCTTTTTGATCTTGAGGTACGACGGGTATCTGGGAGCTACCGTGATGGAAGAGATTGGAAGAGGATCGGGACCCGGACGAAGGGCAAATGGCGTTTCTTGAGCGAAATTGAAAGTGGATATCCCTACCAATTGGTCCATTGTTGCTATTAAAAAGGTCACTAATCAGTGCTAGTGATCCTGCGATCTACACCAGGCTTCGCGATCGTGTTTGTTTATTCTCCGGAGTGAAGGGGACTAGTAACAGTGAAACATACCCAGCATAACAGACGGAATCTTATCTCCAGACGGTAGAGTATAGTGCTCCGGAGAACCTCCAATATCCGGTTTGTCTTTTGTCCTTCGTTGGTGTACGAGATGTTTCCCCATGAAAACTGACCGAAGGGAAACGATATTCAACATGGAGGCACCAGCGAAAATCAGAGAGAAGGCGAAGAGTTTGTTTCTACGAGCCAGCGGTGGGATTTTTTACATCTCTTGCGATAGTTTGAGGGTGTCTGTGTTCGCCGTCGTGATTCCCATCGTCGTGTTGAGGGAGTAGCGTGTACGTCGGGTCTGCCATGGTGGAAGACGACCAAGGGCAGATGGCATCATTATACTTTGGGGATGCTTAACACTAACCGGCATCTCGGCATGAATTCCGTTCACGCATGACACGCAGCCGGATGAACTGCTTCAACACTCAAATTCAATCCATTGACATCGTCCTGTTGAACATCCACTCACATCTCTCTCCATTCCAGCACAATATCTTCGACTTCTATTTGTGGCCGATTCACTGGATCTTCCTGTAAACGCACCCTTTCCATGAGCATGATCGAATTAAGCCGAGGGTCCATTGCAATTGATGGAGAACGCTGAAGCAGAATTCCCGAGTGGATAACCATCAGTAACATACTTTCCACTGTGGAAGGTGAGCTGCCCTTTATACAAGTAGTACAATCAACTAGGGGAAAAACAACAAAGCTGATCATGTATAACTGAGGTCACTTTAATGCAAGAAAGGGAACAAGATAGACGACAATTCGGAAAGAATAGATCCAAGGATTGGCAAAGAATGCGCAAGACTTGGCAGTCCAAGACGGGGGGATCTCGCAGATTTGAGTGCAAGTGGTGCGTCTGGTCGCAGGGGGATCGGATATAACGAGAAAAACACAACAACAAAAAAAGACATCGATTGGGTTGTACAACCTAGAATACACATATCATTTCAAAACTTTTTACTCCGACTCGCACTGGTACCTTTATTCGAAGACGTCAAAATCCAATCCCCAGTTTTTACGAGGATCGCTCCCTCTCGAAGGCGGATGAGACACGGCCGCCGTCTCAAGCTTTTTGAAAGCATCGTCTGGAAGCGCGGCGACTACAGTGAAAGTCACGAGTCAGAGTCAGGTTCACAAGATGAAAGCGTCGAAAAAGAACAATTAGGCGTACTTTGGAGATTCTCCTTCACCCGAGAAGGCGTAACGCTCTTCGGAAGTACCACGGTCCCACGTTGTACATGCCACGAAATGATCACTTGAGCCGGTGTCAGACCCGTTTGTGCAGCTATTTCTTTCACCTGCGGGCAGTTTCAAGTTTAGCTCCAAGGTTCGACTAAGGAACGCGATTTAAGCTTGAAACGCACCTCGGGCACCTCTAACGACTGTTTAACTCTTTTATCACTTCCCAATGGTGAATACGCCTGTAACAGAATCCCATTTTGCTTTGACCATTTGAGGAGTTCGGGTTGAGGGAGGAAGTAGTTGAGTTCAACCTGTAGAATTCGAATCGATGTCAAACACCTCCAATTCAATAAGAGAGAGAGAGACTTCCGTACCTGGTTGACCGCAGGTTGGTATTTGAGTGGATTACCAGTGAGGTTTTTGAGCCTTGTTCCAACGTAACGTTAAAACAGGGGGGCAGAAAGGGGAACTATGGCTACCTTCGTTCGTTGAAGCTACGAAAGACAAGAGAGAGGAAAGATCAGTGCCCACCCATAGGTGGAAAGATGGAAATCGAACGTACTTGCTGACCCCAATGTTCCTGACCTTTCCCTTATCAACCATCTCCTCTAGCTTTTTCCACGTTGGGTAGGGGTTCTCAGTCAGGTCCTTGTCGTAGTACGTCCCGTCTTTTTTGGTAGCAACCGGCCTGAACACAGATATAAGACGCGAGGTTCAAGACGGTCAATCGAGGTTTTACGGACCAATGGATGAGGTACAGATCGAGATATTCAGTGTCGAGCCTATGAAGAGACTCATCCAAAGCAGGTTCAACGTCTTCAGGTGCGTGGAATGTGTTCCATAGCTATGCGGCATAGATACCAGATAAACACCTAGAAGGGGAGGAAAAGCTCGCCACGGACCTTAGACGTAATCCAAACTTCCTCACGAGAAACACCGCTTTCTTTCAGAGCCTGCCCGACCTCTACCTCGTTCTAAAAGATAACGTGCATCATGAGGACGTCATCGTCTAAGAAAGAAGTTACTCACGCCATAAATCCATGCACCATCGATATGCCTGTACCCACTGCACAATGCAGCCTGTCAAAGGTTATAAAACTCGACAATCCAGAATACTCCAGGCAACGGATAACCCACCTTCACCGCCCTTCCAACTTCGTTCTTTCCTGCTTTCCATACACCTGCAGGTGAAACAATCAGTGGGCCGCCTCTCCTCCGATCCCAAAACAAGCATCACCTAGCGCAACAGACGGAATCTTATCTCCAGACGGTAGAGTAAAGTGCTCCGGCAAACCTCCAAAATCCAGGTTTTCCGTTGTCGGCGTGCATTTTTCGTCGAGGTGTTTCCCGGGAAAAATAGACCGAAGGGAACCGATGTTCAACACGGAGGCACCAGCGAAGAGTAGTAGGAATCCGGCGAGGGAAATCAGGGAGAAGGCGAAGAGTCTGTATTTACGAGCCAGCGGTCGGAATTTCACATTTTGAGAGGGTCTGTACTCGCCACCACGATCCTGGTCGGGATTGTGTCGAGGGAGGAGCGTGTACGAGTATTTTGGGTCTGCCATGGTGGAAGAGGTCAAGAGTAGATGGCGTCATTTATCATTGATAAGGTTACTGCAGGAGCGGCATGCCCGGCAGGCATTACATACGGTGGCGCCCAATTAAGAATGCGACTTCCCAAAGGACCGTCTTTTTAGCTACCACAGCTTCATACAAACTCCATCTTTTGTACACACACTTTAGATACTGTTAGCTTCATATTTCTCACCTAGACCATATAATAAAATCTGATCGCTGTGAAGATATCGAACTTACGATGTCCTGCGTGGTGGGAAAGCATCGGTTAATCCGTGAGGATCTCCAGTGACCGGTTCAGGATTCTTGGATAGATTTTTAAGAGGTCGAGTTCCCAGACGGAGCACCCTTTCTCCTTTGACTCAACGTTCAACACTGTCATTCTTGTCACTGAGGTACGCCCCGTCGACGCCCGCTCTCGTAGGCGTCCTTAGCCGACTTCTGACTCGCCCAGACTCAAATACTTTCGAATTCCGAGCTCTTCTTCGATCTGCCGAAAAAGCTGAGAAGTTGAAGACATTCGGGGTTCATCCCATCGTTCAACGTTGGGTCTCATTCAGATGAGGGCAGATATCGTCTTGTGATGGTATGTGTTCCGCTCTTCATTGAGCTAACTAGTACTATGCGGCCTCAATTGAAACGACTTCGGCACAGGCAGACTCTGACGCTCAAATCATTCAAATGGCTTTATTGGATCTCAAGAAGTGACATGAATCCACAGGAAGGATTCCTGTGCTGATCAACACGATGGGTTCATCTTCCATTCTAGAGAACCTCCACATATCCTCTAGTCAGGCACTGGGATGCTGGGTGATCAACAACGCTGGTGGAATGTATGCAAGTGACGTTATCTGGGATGATACAGCTCTCGATCAGCCTGTCTCCCACAGCTGCACATCGACCTGTAGACTTGCTTATTCTTGATGCCGATAAAGAAGGTGAGCATCCAATCCTTGTGTCTCAAGTGGGAGAAAATCCGACTACATTCTTCGTGAACAGGCTACATTCACTCCTATATTATAGTACCCTCTGCAGTCTATTTCACAGCCCGGAATTTGTTAGCCACCGCAGGAATATCCAGATCTAATGGCATAGCCTGAGAGTTTCTGACATCCCTCTCGCTCGAACGAGACCAAGCTGGCATGGTCAGGGAAGGGAAAAACATGTGGCCAAATGTTGATATCGACGAGCGTACGTACACGTAATTCATGAGCCGTCTACCAAACAACCGTATAGTATATACTGATGTGCCCATTATAGTGACCGGTTTGTACGATCTTCTGTTGGATTCTATCCTTAAGAGTCCAACTACTACACCTCACGGACGAGAAGGAATCTTCTTTGCTCATAGTGACGAGTCGGAGCTCTGCGATCTTTCCAGAAGGATTGCCGAGGTTCTGTTCAAACTTGGAAATTCTGCAACTGACGAGCCGTCAACATTCGCTGAGAATGAATTGGAGCCTTTTAAAGTATGGTGTTTCGGTCCGAGCGGCCATTGATTGGTCTACTTTTCCTCCTCAGATAGCTCGACACCTCGGAGACAACATTCGCTGTAAGAGCAGTAATGCAACGCGGCTGGGATGGAGACCTGTGAAAACTACAAAGGACTTCCTGGATAGCATGGACGCGGAGGTGACGCATCAATTGGCTGTCCGATCCTCGGGCCAGAGCGTAGCAACTGCATGATGCTGTTTTTTTGAATTACGAGTTTGGCATCAAACTTCCTGTATGTCTTGAGGTACGACGGGCGTCTGGGAGCTACCGTGATGGAAGAGGTTGGAAGACGATCGGGATCCGGACGAAGGGCAAATGGTGTGTCGACTGAAACGAAATGGACTGAATATCCCTACCGATTACATCGTTGCTCGTAGACACGGCGCGGGCTCGCTATCAGGAATTCCCAATCAGCAGCAGATGTAATCAGTGATCCACATCAGGCTTCACGATTGACTTTGTTCATTCCTGGTTTCCATGCACTAGTAGGCATAGTATCCCATCACCAGACGAAACAGCTTTTCTCCCGTCAAGTAGACCCCAAAGCCTAGAATTTTTGTTGGATTGGTGTGAAGTGTAGTGCGTTCATCGCGATATCTTCCTTTAAAAACCGACCGAGAGTGAAAATATTGAATTGAAGTCCTAGCAGTCCTTCAAAGTCTGCCCGAGAGAATACCGCGAGCGGAGACCGGTTTCGACATCATTGGAGTTATTGCGAGAGAGACTTTGTTCGTTGCTGCCGTAGTATCGAGGTGGGAACATGTATCTTGGAACTGACATAATGGAAGCAAGCAAAACCAGGTCGACTATATGTAATAATTGTAATTCCCACGATCAACGAGCTGCGCGTGTCCGACGGCAACTCGGACTCTGAGACTCTCCCCATTACCATCATATATAGTACGGATTCCGAGAATTTCAATTCAGATCAACGTACGAATCAGTCACTTTCTGTCTATTTTCGACCGCAGCAGAGGATATTTTCGCTTCTCTGGAGTCTTCCATCTTCAGCTCCTTCCCGAGTTACATTAGGTTAGGATCATAGAGAAGGAGACAAGGAGGGATAGAGGCTATAGGATCAGATAACGGGCACCTGGGAAATTCTTGGTGCGCTTTTGTTTAATTCTTGAATTCGTACGGTTTGGATGTATTCAATTTCCCTTAGGCGACGACTCGGGTTCCCCATCATCCACAAATCATCATTGTTGAGGAGATCTACGATGCATCACCACTTCTATTGTTTAGCACGTGGAGTCAGATGTTTCTGTTACATATACTATACCCTCGACTGTAGAATGACTCCCGCTCTCTTGACACCGACTCGGACGTTGGGTATTATTTATTCCGTTCAGTGCGGTGAACTCAATCATCACTGTGCATGTTCACCATGCCATCCTTGCAGCTGGTCACAGCAGCGCTCACCGTGCCCATCATAACCTACATTCTCTTCAGCCAGTTTCAACAACGAAAACGTAACTCAAAGGGACTTCCCCTTCCTCCTGGCCCGCCACAGATTCCGTTTTTTGGAAATGCAACCCAAATTCTTGGAAAGAACATGGTTACAGTATTCAGTCAGTGGGCGAAGGAATACGGTAATCAATTTTCCCCCTTTGCTTGCCTTTGCTGCGGCTAACAAGCCCTACAGGACCTGTCGTATACCTGCGCCTGTTCGGTCAACCAGTCATCCTTCTGAACACTGCGGAAGCAGCAGAAGACCTCCTCGAAAAGAGGTCTAAAAACTACTCCGGACGCCCCAACTCTATCATGGTAAGTCGCCAGCGGCGTGCGCTCTGCATGCAATTGCATTGTAAAGGTTCGCTAATTTGAACCACTCTATGTACATAGGCTTCTACTGCCATGCAGGGTGACATGATGATGCCCTTCATTCACGCCAACGATCGTTTCCGCCGCGTCAGAAAACTGGTCGAGACCGAGCTGCGGCCTACGGTAAGTTACATGTATATTATTCACTCCGTATAACAAGAGAATTAACGCTCATAATTCTGTTGGCTGTGTCGTACTTGGGTGTCAAAATAGGCGGTGACAGAACACTTCAACCCAATTCAGGCGGTCGAAGTTCACAGGCTAGTGCACCGTATCATTCATGACCCCTCGAAGTGGTCACAACATATCGCGACATGTATCGCATCGATGGTAAGTATCAGTTCCTCAATTCTTTAACAAGCTGAACCTTATCTTATTATACGTAGCTTACAACGGTAGTCTACGATAAACCTCTGAAGGGTGGGCAAGAGACGGCAGGCATCATCAAGGACGTGATTCGTCTCAATGACGAGCTGTACGTGTTCACCCACCTCTCGTTCATTTGAAATTCTCGTTCATACCTTCATCTTAGCATTAATGCCCTCGACTCTGGCCAAAACTACGTCGACTTTCTCCCTTGGCTCCAATATATCCCCGGAATACCCTATAAAGCCAAAGCAGCAGCCTATTATGAGCTCGCCGAACGGACCTACAAGACCCTCATGGACGAAGCCAAAGCCAACTACGAGTCCGGGAAGCCTGCGAAGGGTATTGCTGCGCGTTTATTACAGAAAGAGTCGAAGGGAGGTGACAGCAGGGAGAAGATCACGACTGGAGGCGGAGAAGATGACGATGGCGAGCCCGATTATAGAGAACAGTACTGGGCTTTGGCGACCTTCTATCTTGCGGGAAGTGACACGCAAAGCATTGCTTCGCAGAGCTTGGTGTACGTTCTGGCCGCTCTTGTCAATCGAGGGCTTGAGTACTGACTAAACTCCATTCAGCCTCGCACTTGCACTCAATCCCGACATAATGAAGAAAGCTCAAGATGAGGTCGATCGGGTCGTTGGTCCAGATAGGGTCCCGACCTTTGCTGACGAACCAAACCTCCCTTATATCAGGGCTCTTGCCAGAGAGGTGCTTCGATGGAGACCTACCGGTCCAACTGGTGCCATTCCTCACGCCAGCGTCGAGGACGATGAATACAAAGGCTACTTCATCCCCAGAGGGTCTATAATCATTCCTCACATCTGGTAACGTCTCTTCCTTCAATCTCTTCTCTACAATTCAGTCTCTAATTTTCATCAATCACCAAGGGCAATGCAACAAGATCCCAAAGTCTTTCCCGAACCTGAAAAGTTCAACCCAGAGCGCTATATAGAGAACCCCAATCTGCCCTTGTACGCCTTCAGTTTCGGTCGTCGCGGTTGCCCAGCCCGTCGTGTGAGCGAGCAGACCCTCTTGTTGGAGTTCGCCACGGTTGCATGGGCGTTGAACATCTCGAAGGCGAAGGATCCTCAGACGGGTGAGGAGATCCCCCTGAACGCAGATAGGGAGACGGGGTATAGTCCTGTGGGCCTACTGAGGCCCTTGCCGTTCCAAGTTAGCATTACGCCGAGGAGTGAGGAGAGGACGAGGTTATTGGAGAGGATCGTCGAATCCGAGGAGGTCTGAGGGGGCTGTACTTACCTTTTTTCGATTAGCGGGGTGTCTGGTATTGCATTGTAGTTATCTCTGATTGGACACAGCTCCTACTGTGGTTCTCGCAGTGATGGTGAGAATCTGGAGCAGGACAGAATACGTAAAAAGGAGCTCGAGCTAGCGTGATTCAGAATAAATTGCCATCGGCGTCTCACTCGCAGCTCGCTCGTATATACGGCCGATGATCGCTTACACATGTATATGTACATTTGTACGATCTGAAGGCGTTGTCAAACAATAAACCATTGAGACTCGGGATGTACAAGATCAATGCGCGGGAACGAGATATTCAGTATGGTATCGCATTTTAATATTATTTGCCACCGAATGAACCAATGAAGAACCGTACTATTTGGTTTCTGACAGCCCAATAACTTGAAAACTTTTGAGTGGGGCCACTCGTGGTTGATCGACAGTTGGGCTCGGAGACAATGATCAAGCAGCGAAGCATTCAATTATCCCCTTAGACTGTATCATCCGGGTCGAAGACAACTTACTCTTTATTCAGCCGATGTTCTCTTCTATCACAGATGATGATCTCATGCTGACTTACACGGTCTTGGAGTGTGAGGGTTGCCACCTTCTCAGCCATCCGAGACGTATATTATTTGGTGCCCTGATTTTTATCAAGTCCTACAACACATTTGCGGTTGATGTGTCGAAGTGGACTTAATTCCCCGGCGGCAAAACCTGATAACCGCCTCCCCGATCTTCCCGAAAACCCATGCAGCTTCACTACAGCACGGATATGTAATAAATGAACCTTACTTTTAAGAAACCACATATATAGTTTCGCAACAGCTTACATATCGTCACCTGCCTTCCCCCAGTGCTGTCTCCTTGGTCTGGACCTATCCCGACAGTAGACATCAGGCTAGAAGTTCAGTCTTGACCAGACAAGCAGAGCCAACAATGGACCCCACAAATGCAGGACTACCTCCCGGCGCACCTGTCTCGGCAATGAACTTCCCTGCTATTGATGAAGTGTAAGTCCAATGTTCAATCAGCACAACATGACGGGTCAGAAAGCCTTATGGCAATCCTGATAACCTTCTTTCTTTCTTGACCATAGCTTTGGTTGTATGTTGATCGGTGTCTTTCTGAACTGCATCTTGTTTGGGGTAAAAGAGTTCAGTATAAATTTGTGTTCAATGACTAACTCCTTTCTGCCAGATTATGGTGATGCAGGTATGCAACCTCAACAAAAAATATAGTAACGGGACGGCTAAGAAAGGTCGCCGCGACAGGCATTCATCTACTATCAGAGTTATCCTGCAGACCGTAAATGGTTGAAGCTATTTGTATGTCAATGAGGCTTTTACTATCAGATGCTTGACTGACCTTATTACATTAGGTGGCTTATTTGTGCTTGGCAGAAACTGCTAATACAGCTTGCAACATGTACGTGGTCTATGAACCACTTATCACGAGATTTGGTCAGATTGAAGCTATAGAGCTATTCCCAAAGTGTATGACTGTCAAATCTATTTACAACTATATCTGACTAGATCCTATCTACAGTGCTCTCTTCCCAAGCCATTGTGACTGTCCTAATCTCAACTCCAGTGCAAATTTTCATGGCATGGCGTATCAGTGTGATAACTGGGACACTTTTGATTACTCTTGTGATCTGCCTTTTCTCCCTCATGTCATTTGGTATGCCTCTATCTATGTGCTCCTCTACAGACATCATTCTGGATGCTCAATTTATGAACAGCTGGTGGAGTCTGGCTCTTTGCCACTGTCATCATCCTTAAGATATTTGCCAACAAGGACACCTTCCAGTTCAACTTGCCGGGTGTTTTCTGGTTTGTCTCTTCTGCAATTGCAGATATCCTGATTACCGTCACTCTTGTGTATACTTTAGTAAGGCCTTCTACACCTACCTCTAAGGAGACCCTATACTAATAACATAAACCTAGTCTCGACGTCGCAAGGTCGGCCAAGCATTTGGTTACACTACTATAACAACTAGTGCAATTAACCGTATCATCCGCTTGACCATCCAAACTGGTCTTATAACAATGGTTTTTGCCCTTGTAGATCTGCTCCTCTTCACTCTTGACTCCAAGACTGCCATGTATGATTTCATAGGTGTTTCATTCCATGTCTCATACCTAACAGTGCTACTTTTGCTTTGTTTTACACAGTTCCTTTGTATTTGACTTCTCCATCTCCAAACTTTACACAAATGCACTTCTTTCAAGCCTGAATGCTCGTGCTGGATGGAACAAGCTAAATATCGGAGATAATGACAATGTGCTCTTTGGTACCAGTTCAGCTGTAGTAAGTTGCTGTAAACTCTTTTTTTTTCCCTCCATTTTTCTACTTTACCTGGACTGCTCAGTTCATGAGTTTGGTGGCTTGCTCACCCCCTTTACAAGTGATTTGTGGCTATTTGGGTTCAGCATTATTCCTCTATTATTTTCCCTCTCTCCAATGATAGAGTTACAATGCTAATGTTACATTGTCGCATAGCTTTTCACCCATGGAACTCAGACTGCAGGCACCCATTCAACTTTCACAACTGGATCACAGATTGGCACTCAGAAGGTCTGTTTTATTGCTAAACTTTGGAGCTATACTGATTGATTTTTTTTATTTGTGGGTCACAGGATAACTATGCAGGCAAAGTTGCCATTAATGTTGACACACAGGTGCACACTTACCATGGAAGCATTGAAGAGGGACAGGACTACCCTAAAGGTAATGCTGTATGATTTTCTCCTTTAGTAACATGTTATTGGTGTTTCGACACTGTAAAGAAATGAGCCACTTCTATTATATATTGAACAATGGCTGAACAGGTTCCATACAAGTTGTAACTTGAGTCTTGACTTGTATCTATCTAGTTGTATTCTATATACAGTTGAGTACTTCCTATGGAATAATGTCATCTGGAATATACTTTTGGTGGAACCATGTCATATGGAATAACTGTGGTTTAGAATAGGATTCTGGCTGCTCTAGACCATATTCCATATGAAATATTTGACTGTAGTACCAATACTAAGCAACCTGTTTGGCTAAGACTAGTAGGAGCCTTAGGTATCAGGTGTCACAAAGTGTGTACTATTTTCTTCATTTTCCTATGGTCTCTTTTCCTTTCACTACGATACACGACATCATTCCTGTTTCATCTCCTGATTCCACCTTCATTCCACTGTATTCCATTACTTTCCACTATGTTCTATCAGTTTCTGCATGACCAGGTCACGACATCATAGGTCACATGTCAGGTAGTATATATAGGACGACTTGTCACCTAGTCCCCCATCTTGACCTCTTTGTCATTGGGACTAGGTGCATATTTGTACTCTGTAGGATACTGGGCTGTATTGATCATCTTTGTCATTGGGACTAGTTGTTGACTGTTGAGCCTCTGCTCCAGTCTCTGTGTGTTTGCTACCGGCGCTTCACCACATTAGGTCAAGATCCTCTACTGCATAGGCACCCTTCTGATAAGGCTGTCTCTGCAGGCCATACCATTCCGTCACGTCTCCGACATTCAGTGCATCAAGACCAGAATCCGAAGAGGAGAAAGTCGACTGCTCCGCATTACCTCACACATACAATGTCTCTGACAATGAGCACATACACCTAGCCACTGACGGAGAGTGGGCCAGCTGCGACCAAGACCAGTGTCCTAACGCACTCGCAAACTCTATTCCCGAACCGCAAAACTTATACGACCACGATAGTAGCATTCTTGAGTTTGGCCATTTTATCCCAGTACTCCCACTGCTACCACCAACCCCGCTTCCAGTTCTTTCAGCTACCCTCAGTCTATCCAGAACCCCCGGACACTCTAGGCCTGGGTCCCGTGTATGTCGACACTCCAGACCCACATCACACCCCACATCACATACTTCTCCCACAGCTTCTCCCGTACCCCCACTACCACCCATACCTCGTAAACCCCCCATATCCCCATCTGCTCCTGTTGTCAGTTCCAGGACCGTCTTTTCCGCACTGAATTTCACTATCACCCCCAGAATCCCATCACCCAAACCACAACCGCCTGCTCCACCCCCAATCATGAATAACGAGCAACTTGCCCACCTTTTAGAGGGCTTAAACACTGTTACCAATGCCCTGCTAACACAGTCAACTTGCTCAAAGGACATCATCAGTAAACCTGAGGCGTTCAAGGGAGAGAAGGGCCACAATGCCAGGCGATGGCTCAATCAGTTTGACAATTGGGCCAAGGAACAATCCAAGTTGGTCAATAACGATCCGAAAAAGATCTGAGCGGCCCTGAACCTCATGACCTCCAAGGCCAGCAACTGGGCGAACCAGTTTCTAACCAGGTCAAATGACCCCACCAACGTCGACCCAATTTTTAATGGCAGGTGGGCTGACTTCACCACCGCCTTTAGGGGCCACTTTTCCTCTATTGACGAGGAGAAGCAGGCACTGGCTGACCTCAGGGTACTGAGGCAAGGATGGAACGAGTCTGTCTCCGACTATGCCCAGACATTCATGGAGCTGGCTAGTCTGACCAAGCTCTCAGACTACGACCAGCGTCAGTACTTCGTAGAGGGACTCACATTGGAGATGCGGAAGTTGGTAGGATTGGCAGCAGCAGTTGCCACAATAGAGCCAAGGGACCTTAGTGAACTCATTGCTAGGATGAACAAGTTGGACGTCAGCATCAACAATCTGGCTCTGAACATCGGACGAGGAGGGGCCCGAGCACAGTCTAGCAGTGGAGGAGGAAGGGACCCGAACGCAATGGATGTTGATGCCACCTTGACCTCGAACCGGAGGACTGGCACCCGGGAGGAGTTCTTGAGACGAATGAGAAATAGGTGCTTTGGTTGTGGCAGTCTGCACCTCAAGAAGTAAAGCAACAGCGCTCTTATAAAGAGGGTAGGATACTAGTCATTACTTACCAAACAGCGTTTGAGTGAAGAGAGAAATGAGTAGAGGAGTAGCTGGACGCTTGTTAGAACAGATGAAAGTATCTGGTTCGTTATTGTTCAGAGTATTCTACTACAGTATTTATACTAGCTAAGGAGAAACCCTGTACCCTACATTAGAGATAAGAAACATATGTAAAGCATGTGTATACTAATGGTAATTAACTACAGGAGTAATACGAATGTATTCTACATGAGTATACCGACAGTAGAGTTCATACAAGTCTTGCTACTAAAGCATGTTAAGTGTATGTACCGTATCTACAGCAAATAGCATAAAAGAGTACATAAGTATATATGTGTGTATATACGATCGTGCATGAGGATATACGTATGTATATATGATCGCCAAGAAAACGATCATTCATCCTATTCATTTCATCACTCCCCCTCGCTAAAGTTAATCAAAACTTAATAGCATTCTTTTCGAAATGAATACCTAATTGTGATCGGAACTTAGAGAAGATCGTGAGATCTAAATTCTTCGTAAGTATGTCCGCAATGTTGGTATCAGTTGGAGTGAAGAAGACGATAATAGAACCATCTTCAATTTTCTCATGAATGTAGTGGTACCGAATATCAATATGTTTGGATTGTTTCTCAACAACTGGGTTAGAAGCGAGGAAAATTGATCCTTGATTATCGCCTACAAGCGGAGTTTGAGAGATAGGATGACCTATTTCTTTGAACAGCATTTGAATCCATGTGAGCTGACGGCTGCTGTCCGAAAGTGCCATGTATTCAGCTTCAGTGGAGGATAGCGCTACCGTTTTCTGTTTATGGGAAACCCAACAGATCGGGCCTGCAGCTAATTTGACCAAGAAACCGGTATGTGATTTTCGATCATTTGATTCAGTACCCCAATCAGAATCACAGAAGCCAATAATTCCTTGATACGAATCACCATCAAATGTAAGATTATAGTTTTTGGTTTGATTCAAGTAGTGAAGTATATACAATGCTTTTGACAGGTGATCAGGGGAAGGATTAGCCAAAAATTGTGATAATTTAATTGTAGCAAAAGCTATGTCTGGGCGAGTACCTAACATCAAATATAAGATCGATCCGATCACTGATTGGAATCTCGATCGTAATATAGGGTCGACCAGGTTCTCATTTGTGAGAGGCTTATACTTCGAAGGCAGTGGTGTTTGTGCCAGTTTGGCATCTTCTTGACCAAAGCGTTTAACGATCTTCTCAAGATAAGCACATTGATCGAGTGTCAATAGCTTCTTCTTACGATCGC